>APFE031453451.1:0-19647 GCA_000404065.3 Pinus taeda
ATCCTCCTAGCATGAAAGCCCTTCTTCACCTCATGAAAAGCTTAGATCACCCAACACTATGATATTCCACCAAGAAACCAATAGCACTTCCTTACAAGATACAATATTCTAGCCTTTAGATCTCTGGGATGAGGGATCCATATATAGATGATTGCAAGGGGGCGAGTCAGCTTCTGGGACTTTGATTAGTGTCTTCTCTCTGATAGTCCTTGATTCCACTTGGAGATTGATGATCTCTTACTCATCCCTGGGTGAATTCGAAGAGGCAAGTGTCACAGGAGAAGTTTCTGGAAGATTCCAGGATCATCCACCTTGCAAACTGTCTCTGCCATTTGTCTACTCTTGTCCATCACACCCTACAGAAGGGATTTTCATTATGCATTTCACCTTTTGCACTGAGCAGGTGAGATGCATCACACCCTCTGCACTGAGCAATCTGTATGGTCCAGTTTTGACCAGTTCTGAGCAGTTTTCTGTGGAGAACTTCTAGGAGATGATGTAATCAACTGACCTTGTTCCTTCAGGGCATGAAACAACGCTTTTAGGGACTCAAAAGCCCTTAGTTTATGGACATATGTGATTGGGTTTGCAGTGCCCAAATATGTCTATAATAGTTGCCCTAGGTGTAAGGGTGTTGAATCTGTTGCCCTTGGACAAAAGGGTTCTACACCTGCTGTCCTTAGACTAAAGGATTTTGCACATGTTGCCCTTGGACATAAGGATTTTAGACCTGCTACCCTTGGACATAAGTATTATGAACTGTTGCACTTGGACATAAGGATTTTGGGCCTACTGCAACAAGACTTGACTCTGGCCTTGCCCTTGCAAAGGTTGACCTTGTTGATATGAGTATAAGGGTTGTCGCTACTCAGGTTACCTTGTTGCTGCAAGGGCTGACCTTGCAGCTGTAAAGGTTGTCCTTATGGCTGAAGAGGTTGGCTGGGAGGATTGTTGAACATAATGCATCTACGACTGCAAGGTTTGATGTGACTATTGCAAGGGTTTCCCTTGTGGTTGTTACAATTGTCCTTGCTGTTGCACTATCTGCCCTTGATACTGCATGGATGGCCCTTGTTATTGCGAAGGTTACCCTTGATGATACAAAAGTTATCCTTGTTGTTGCAAGGGTACTTGGAAAATTCCCAGAGTGACACCTTGAAAGTTCCCAAACTAGATTTGGTCATATACACCAGGCACGGTGAACAGACCAGGCTGAACATAAGGTCCAACTTGAGGGATGTAAGGTGGATTTACCATCACTTATGAACCATATGGAACATAAGGAGGTTGGTATTGAACCTGAGCCACATAGGGATGCTGATGTTGGACGTTACTTGACCTAGACGACCCAATAAGGTTTGGCTGTTGGTACTGGACATTGCTCGATCCAGTAGGACCAATAGGATTTGGAATGGCACTAGAAGAGGGATGGCTCATCCCAACCATTTGAGTTTGTGAGACAATCACATTGGTTGTTCTATACATCATAGAAACATTCATATTTCCCCCCCCTAAGTGGTGGCATAGCTTGTCCACTTACTAGAAGGGTCAAAGAACTGATAGAGACATGACTCATAACCATCAGTTGAATCAAATGGGTAACTTGGACTGATGAAACAAGAGGATTTAGAATGGTGGGGTGCTTCTGAACTGAAGTAACTATAGAATGCACAATCAACTGAGAGGTCAAGTTTTGAACAAATAAACATGAGGTAGGCATAACGCTCGACAATGAGATAGGGTTGTGCTATAATGATGAGGCACTGGGAATACCTGAAACCAGCTAAGCTAAAGACACGTAATCACATGGTAACTCAGGGTAAGCACTAGTCAGAATGCTTCCCGTGTAAGGGAAACCTTTAGGAGAGAATGGATATCCTTGCTCATAAACAATGTGAGGAGTGTGTGTAGAAGAAACCTCCGAGTGCCTCAGAGAGGAGACTGGGATCTCGCCTTATAATTCCATGGGTGTAAACAAATGACTATGGACAACAAAATATGTTCGAGGGGATAATTCCAAATGAATATCTAGTCGATCGTACAGACTGTACAGATTCTATGGTGATATCAAGACAAGATCAAACAAAGGATTCATAAGATAAAGAACCAGTCCTAGTTGAACTTCAGAAGTATGCAGACTCTCAGGAGTCTAGATAGGATTATCTAAAGATTTCGTGCTAGATTCGTTCGGTGACCCAGTATCTAAGGGAGGAGGATGAGATGACAAAGCTTGAATACTCAGAACAATTCCAATTTCAACACCTTGATCCTCTAGTGACTGTAAGAGTTTAGGAAAAGGCTCCTCAGATGATCTTTCATACGGAGGAGAGGAAGAGGAACTGGGTGAACCTAATGGTTCAACCACGATGAATATGTTTCAATTAACAAGAAGAGAGAGATTAATTTCAAGGATTTTAAAGTGTATTTAAAGGTATACTCACGATGTGATCTAGAAAATACTAACATGGATGTTATGTTATCATGGGTAACAATTTTTTGAGACGTTGAAATAAACTATTTCTTTTTCATATTTTAAGAGTCGAGACTAGAAAGGACAAATTTCAGACTTAGAGAAGTAAACTAGGCAAAGCAGAGAGAACCAAAGGGAAAAGGTGACACTACAAAGGTTCACACAAACCATGAAATGAAAAATCAATCAAACGAGAAGGATTGGCTCCCTAGCGGAGTCGCTAATTTGTGGTGTAGGAAAATTCTCTATGCGGACAAAGACAATTCCTCTAACCCGAGAGAGCGGGTCTAACCACAAACAAGCAATCTAGTGAAAACTTCCTTAGGCTAGAATCAAATAAGAGGCCCTACCTCTTAGAATTTTATTCCACTTGGTGATGATATTGCTTCCTTACTCCATCTGCCTTTTGTTTCCTTCCTTCGAATACTTGAAACAAGTAAACAAACAACAACAACAAATGTGATAGCATAAAAATTGTATTCAACCTACTTAAAAGGTCAAGGAATATTAAACCATCAAATGTAAGATAACACTTAATGTAGGAAATCAATCAATAGTTGTATTCATATAAGTTCAGAAAGATATTACAACCAATTCCTTGATGTTTATGGTCTCCTTCGATGCATCCAGGTTCCCACACCTCCGCTAGAATCTCATGGATAGCCCCAACAATGGAATTTTTATGGATTTTTACCTTTAGTTCCAAACCAAATCAAATACACTATTCTCCCTCTATAAGCATAAACTAGAAGGCTATAAGCTATGATATCTTGCTGGTTATTCAAGCTCCAAAAATACTAAGACTAGTTTAATCTTCTTTTTGCAATGAAAATCCTAGCTGCTAAGGAAAGAGAAATGAGACTAGTTCAACATAGATCAGAGAGCACACACTAGATGCACTGTACTAAATCAAACCAACAAGCATGTTAGAAAATTATATATTACGGAGCAATGGAAGACATAAAATATTGTAGAAATATAAACACAGAAAACGCATAAAACAAGAGAGACACAGATATACGTGGTTCACCTAGTTTGGGCTACGTCCACCCCGAACAGCCAGTCCTTCCTTTTTATTATCCAGCAAAATGAAGAGACACAACCTACAGCAAATCCATTGTAATATCTTCTGTTTTCTCTCACAGCCTCACCTCTTTGTTTCTCACTCACACACAGAATACACATCTATTACACAATCTCAAATACAATGCCCTCATACAAAGAGAGGGGTTGCCTTCTAGGGAAAAAAACCCTAAACTAAACATAAGTTCTACCGTCAGATCATCCGTCTAATGAATGGCCCAGATTGACTAGAAATTACTATACTTTCCAAGGCAAATTTACATCTGTTTTTAGCTTCAGGGGCGCTACCCCCGAGCCCCCACCGGGGGACCGCTGGCCCCCGGACCCCTGCGAGGGGGACAAGTCCCCCCCACACCCCCCCGCGTGGAGGGGTGTACAAACTTCCTGGGGTATACATCCAGCTGAAGCAAAGACCTCTGAACAATCATGATCCACACACAACAAAGCAGTCTAAATGCAAATGCACATGCATGTATTTGTTTTCACTTTCTTAATGTGTGAACGACAAAAAGAATGCTAAGTACAAATCTAAACTGTTCCAAGCGATAGTAATAATGATTTTCTTTTCAAAAAATGAAAGGAAGATAATGACGATGCTTTGCGATTTTGAATTGAAAACTGCTTTCAACACTTGAAAAACTATTAATTCAAATCAAATACAAGAGTAACAGTGTAATCGACCATCAAGAACAATAGGATTTTTTTCTTTGACTGAAAACGACACTTGCGACACTTTCAAATCAAAAGACGACTGCTTGATTATGCTACTTCTTTGTAAAGGAGAACCATAAATGGAAAGGAAGGGAGTTTCTACAATGGTTTACTGATCACAGATAGCAAAACTCCTAAATAAAGCTAAAGTGAGTGAACAAAAAACCAAAATCTGGAAGCAGGAGAAGTCTTATCTGATCATCGCACCTGTAACACAGGGAAAGAGCGATGCATCTCACCTACTTCACATGGGAGGTGTGATGCATCCAAATTCCCAAGAGGAGAAGGTGCGATGGTCCAGGGACAAGACTTCAACTGGGTTCTTGGTCACAGTTTGCAGCTTAGCTCAGGGATTTAAGCTGAGCAAATGATAGTCAGTAATTACAAATCACAGGGGCTGATCTAATGAGGCTACTAGAGCCACCACTAGGGAAATTAGGATGTTTGCAAATCAATTGTTCAGTTTATAAACAAAACCTGGAGATAGACTAAAGCAACATTGATCTACTTTTCACTTGCATAGAAAATGCAGTTCGAAGGCTGCCTGGCTTGACTTCAGGCTCCGTCTGTAAATTTATAAAGAAAAAAAGTATAGACAAGAAAACAAACTACTCATTCCCCAACGGAGTCGCCATTTTGTTATCGGGAAATCTAGTGTCTATGTAGAGCTTCTAGTCCCACTAAGACGGGTAGCTATCTTAGAAACAAACAGATTAAAGTTACTTTCGTTTTCCTTTATAAGAAGTAGATAGGAGAGGAGCAAAGAATACCAACCTCAATCTTTCGTTTGGTTCTCTGCTTGTTCCTTCTCCCCTTTGACAGATCTTTGCCACTCCTCCCTTGACTACTCTGCTTCAAAGAGTACCTGTAAAGTCAAAGCAGCATAATACCTTCAAAATGCAGAGATCTACAATCATAAACAATATAGGACCAGATATATATTGACCACACAAATGCATTTATTAGCAAACGTACAAGAATGTGGAGGAAAACTTGAATAGCTTTATTGATATAGATATTAGAAGAGAGGATTACAACCCATTGATCTAACCCAGTTTCATCCTCCTAGCATGAAATCCCTTCTTCACCTCATGAAAAGCTTAGATCACCCAACACTATGATATTCCACCAAGAAACCAATAGCACTTCCTTACAAGATACAATATTCTAGCCTTTAGATCTCTGGGATGAGGGATCCATATATAGATGATTGCAAGGGGGCGAGTCAGCTTCTGGGACTTTGATTAGTGTCTTCTCTCTGATAGTCCTTGATTCCACTTGGAGATTGATGATCTCTTACTCATCCCTGGGTGAATTCGAAGAGGCAAGTGTCACAGGAGAAGTTTCTGGAAGATTCCAGGATCATCCACCTTGCAAACTGTCTCTGCCATTTGTCTACTCTTGTCCATCACACCCTACAGAAGGGATTTTCATTATGCATTTCACCTTTTGCACTGAGCAGGTGAGATGCATCACACCCTCTGCACTGAGCAATCTGTATGGTCCAGTTTTGACCAGTTCTGAGCAGTTTTTTGTGGAGAACTTCTAGGAGATGATGTAATCAACTGACCTTGTTCCTTCAGGGCATGAAACAACGCTTTTAGGGACTCAAAAGCCCTTAGTTTATGGACATATGTGATTGGGTTTGCAGTGCCCAAATATGTCTATAATAGTTGCCTTAGGTGTAAGGGTGTTGAATCTGTTGCCCTTAGACAAAAGGGTTCTACACCTGCTGTCCTTAGACTAAAGGATTTTGCACTTGTTGCCCTTGGACATAAGGATTTTAGACCTGCTACCCTTGGACATAAGTATTATGAACTGTTGCGCTTGGACATAAGGATTTTGGGCCTACTGCAACAGGACTTGACCCTGGCCTTACCCTTGCAAAGGTTGACCTTGTTGATATGAGTATAAGGGTTGTCGCTACTCAGGTTACCTTGTTGCTGCAAGGGCTGACCTTGCAGCTGTAAAGGTTGTCCTTATGGCTGAAGAGGTTGGCTGGGAGGATTGTTGAACATAATGCCTCTACGACTGCAAGGTTTGATGTGACTATTGCAAGGGTTTCCCTTGTGGTTGTTACAATTGTCCTTGCTGTTGCACTATCTGCCCTTGATACTGCATGGATGGCCCTTGTTATTGCGAAGGTTACCCTTGATGATACAAAAGTTATCCTTGTTGTTGCAAGGGTACTTGGAAAATTCCCAGAGTGACACCTTGAAAGTTCCCAAACTAGATTTGGTCATATCCACCAGGCACGGTGAACAGACCAGGCTGAACATAAGGTCCAACTTGAGGGATGTAAGGTGGATTTACCATCACTTATGAACCATATGGAACATAAGGAGGTTGGTATTGAACCTGAGCCACATAGGGATGTTGATGTTGGACGTTACTTGACCTAGACGGCCCAATAAGGTTTGGCTGTTGGTACTGGACATTGCTCGATCGAGTAGGACCAATAGGATTTGGAATGGCACCAGAAGAGGGATGGCTCATCCCAACCATTTGAGTTTGTGAGACAATCACATTGGTTGTTCTATACATCATAGAAACATTCATATTTCCCCCCCCTAGGTGGTGGCATAGCTTGTCCACTTACTAGAAGGGTCAAAGAACTGATAGAGACATAACTCATAACCATCAGTTGAATCAAATGGGTAACTTGGACTGATGAAACAAGAGGATTTAGAATGGTGGGGTGCTTCTGAACTGAAGTAACTATAGAATGCACAATCAACTGAGAGGTCAAGTTTTGAACAAATAAACATGAGGTAGGCATAACGCTCGACAATGAGATAGGGTTGTGCTATAATGATGAGGCACTGGGAATACCTGAAACCAGCTAAGCTAAAGACACGTAATCACATGGTAACTCAGGGTAAGCACTAGTCAGAATGCTTCCCGTGTAAGGGAAACCTTTAGGAGAGAATGGATATCCTTGCTCATAAACAATGTGAGGAGTGTGTGTAGAAGAAACCTCCGAGTGCCTCAGAGAGGAGACTGGGATCTCGCCTTATAATTCCATGGGTGTAAACAAATGACGATGGACAACAAAAGATGTTCGAGGGGATAATTCCAAATGAATATCTAGTCGATCGTACAGACTGTACAGATTCTATGGTGATATCAAGACAAGATCGAACAAAGGATTCATAAGATAAAGAACCAGTCCTAGTTGAACTTCAGAAGTATGCAGACTCTCAGGAGTCTAGATAGGATTATCTAAAGATTTCGTGCTAGATTCGTTCGGTGACCCAGTATCTAAGGGAGGAGGATGAGATGACAAAGCTTGAATACTCAGAACAATTCCAATTTCAACACCTTGATCCTCTAGTGACTGTAAGAGTTTAGGAAAAGGCTCCTCAGATGATCTTTCATACGGAGGAGAGGAAGAGGAAATGGGTGAACCTAATGGTTCAACCACGATGAATATGTTTCAATTAACAAGAAGAGAGAGATTAATTTCAAGGATTTTAAAGTGTATTTAAAGGTATACTCATGATGTGATCTAGAAAATACTAACATGGATGTTATGTTATCATGGGTAACAATTTTTTGAGACGTTGAAATAAACTATTTCTTTTTCATATTTTAAGAGTCGAGACTAGAAAGGACAAATTTCAGACTTAGAGAAGTAAACTAGGCAAAGCAGAGAGAACCAAAGGGAAAAGGTGACACTACAAAGGTTCACACAAACCATGAAATGAAAAATCAATCAAACGAGAAGGATTGGCTCCCTAGCAGAGTCGCTAATTTGTGGTGTAGGAAAATTCTCTATGCGGACAAAGACAATTCCTCTAACCCGAGAGAGCGGGTCTAACCACAAACAAGTAATCTAGTGAAAACTTCCTTAGGCTAGAATCAAATAAGAGGCCCTACCTCTTAGAATTTTATTCCACTTGGTGATGATATTGCTTCCTTACTCCATCTGCCTTTTGTTTCCTTCCTTCGAATACTTGAAACAAGTAAACAAACAACAACAACAAACGTGATAGCATAAAAATTGTATTCAACCTACTTAAAAGGTCAAGGAATATTAAACCATCAAATGTAAGATAACACTTAATGTAGGAAATCAATCAATAGTTGTATTCATATAAGTTCAGAAAGATATTACAACCAATTCCTTGATGTTTATGGTCTCCTTCGATGCATCCAGGTTCCCACACCTCCGCTAGAATCTCATGGATAGCCCCAACAATGGAATTTTTATGGATTTTTACCTTTAGTTCCAAACCAAATCAAATACACTATTCTCCCTCTATAAGCATAAACTAGAAGGCTATAAGCTATGATATCTTGCTGGTTATTCAAGCTCCAAAAATACTAAGACTAGTTTATCTTGGAAAAGGAGGAGTTTATATAGCTTGGATGGAGGGGACATGGTTCCTCTTATCATGGGAGAGGCCTTATCTCTTGGGTTTGTTCCATCCTAATAGGGGAAAGGAGCCCAAACTAAGTTCCTTGGCTCCATCCAGCCCAAAAATTTACCAAGCTTCCATTACGAAGCTTCTAGACCTGGAAGCTTCGACACCATATTTAAAAAACTTGCTGAAAGAGGATCAATGCAATTGAGAAAATGATCATTTGCATCATACGATGCTAGTTATGGTTTCAAACTCTACAAATCAATGTGAGGAGAGAACAAGTCATTAGTGCCGGTCTTGTAAACTGGGGTAAAAGGAAGATTCTCGAGAGATGATACAAAAGGGAATTGTTCTGATCATGAAGAGGGACACAATGGGAGTCTCTTCATGATGGGACATTATGTAGGGCTCACTATAGAGGTCTTCCAGGATCATGGAATGACGAGCACACGGATAGTGACAAAATGTAGTGTAACATTGTGCTATCTTCCAGATATCTAGAAAGCACGTAACTGACCATTGTCACAACTTGCAAAATTTTGTGTAGATGCCATAACAATTTTTCTGTACCTTGTAAATTGGTTGGGCATGATAAGCGCAACTGCCAAAGCTATGAATTTATGATGGAGCGGAACCCTATGTATCGAATGCAGGCATAAAATATGCCTCGGGATCAAGTACAGCTGCATCATGCAAAGGATTCCAGGGCCGTGGAAGAGGATGAGGAGGAGGGGTTGGTAGAGGTCATGGACAAATCATTTTTTATAATTGTGGTGAAGTAGGTCATTTTGGTTGTGACTGTCAAAACCCAACACATACATCCCTTCAATACTGCAGACAATTTGATCATGTGATAAAGGATTACCAAGTATTGATAGCTAATATGAAGGAGAAAAAGACGCAACAACCTACACAAAACATACAAATGATGAGGGCGAAGCATCACGAAGAGTATCATAGCATCAATATCATGACATGAAGTGGTATTGCCATGGGAGAAGATAAAGGAAAGTAGCTAGAAACCAAAGGATTGGTACACAAGGCTACTGAAAAGGAGGTCAAATTTGATCTCAATAGGGCCAGGGAAACTTTTATGGAGGCCAAGAAGAACTTTGTTGAGGCTTTTACGTCAAGAAGTCAGGAGAAACCAACTGAAAACAATGAAGCACAAGACATAGACCCCTCAATATTAGCCACTTTTATGAAAACATGTATGGGTAAAATCAAGACTCTTCCCAAACAACGCTCTATGAGGAAAATGGGTAAGCATAAGAAGTGGATAGGGCACGAGATGAGGCTGACCACGTAGATTGGGGAGTATGAAATGGTTCAAGTCATCTTGGATCTCAGATTTGATGTGAATGTACTGCCTAAGTAGACATGGGAAATGATGGGGATACCTGTGCTATAATGGTCTCCTATACAGCTACATATGGCCAATCAACAAAATATTCCTATGGGGCGCCTGTATGAGGTAACAATAGGCATTGAGGAAGCAAGTGCTCTGGCCGAATTTGAAGTAATTGAGATAGTGGATGACAACAATCCTTACCCTATGCTATTGGGAATTTATTGGGACTTCGACATGGACACTGTAATTAACTTGAAGAAGCAAAGGATGACATTTGAGAGGAAGGAATTGTGAGTTATTGTGCCACTGGATCCTACTAAGGGAGCATGCTACACTGAACCAGTCTGGATTATGAAGAATATGATGGTCTAGATCAAATATACAAGATTAATTCCTGTGATGAAGATTGGACCAATCCCACCGCAGATGGGCAAATTACATGGGATAAAGATAGCTCCTGTACCTTAGATTCAGATGAAGAACTCGAGCATTGGTAGAACAAGTTGCATGAAGTTTCAACACTATGCTACAATATGATGACAAAATCGCTTCAGTGTGTATCCACGAAGGTAAGAAATCTTCCTCATTATGATGGCTTAGATGATGTTAGTTTATTTCTAGATAAGTTTTAAAGGGATGTGCTAGAAGAAGATCGGTTCCAATATCATGATCAGATGTTGTGTGCTACGCCTTCCTGTTGGTTGAGTACAAATAAGGATAGCTTCGATGAATGGAAAGAGTATAACCAAATGATGAAGCTAAGGTTCAGGTACGTGAATACCTAGCTGATCAGAAATACTCAGGTAAGTATGATCATTGCGATCATTTGGCGTGATGGAAAAACTCTCGGGGAGAAGAGCCTCAACCTGAATGGGTAGATATCGTTTGTCACACCCTAGATACTATTATGAAGAATTGGTATTTGGAAACGGAGCTACGCCATGGGACAACCCAGTGGCATATCTTGAGGGAAAGTTTCTTGTTAACTTTTAGTTTTGAGGACGGATTTGCGTGCATTAATGAAGTGCTTTAGGAAATGAAGGCTGCAATCTTGAGGACACTTGAAGAGTTGATAGAATGGGTTCAACCGAACTATAATACATAGTTGCATCATGCACTGGAATGTTACAACGTGACTGTAGAAGAAGAAGAAGAGGTTCCATGAAATACCAACATTCCAGAGATCGAGGGACAACACAAGGTTGAAGGGCCCAAAGTAGCAAACCCTGATATAATAGAACCTTCAAAAACAAGGCAAGTGAACATTGGATCCGACACACAACCTAAGTTTGTGAAGATAGGTGATTATTGGGATGAAGACACAGTGGATAAAGTTATGGAACTACTGCGCATATATCAAGACTTGTTTCCTACCAAGTTCTTATATCTGAAGGGAATAGTAGGGGATTTAGGAGTAATGAAGATCGCCTTAAAGCCTAATGGGAAGCTTGTGAAACAGAGACCCTACAATCTAAATCCCAAGTATAAGGAGAAGGTGTGCAAAGATATGGATAAAATGCTGAAGTCTGGAATCATTGAGCCAGTGGAAGATTCTAACTGGGTGAGCCCTATGGTTGTTCAGGAAAAGAAACAACAACAACAAAATAAAGATATGTGTAGATCTAAAAAATCTCAATGATGCGTGCATTCATGACCCATTTCCAACACCATTTATAGATGATGCCTTGGAGAATGTTGGAGGGTAGGAATCCTATTTGTTCACTGATGGGTTCTCAGGGTACCATGAGATTAAGATTGCACTGGAGGATCGTAGTAAGACTACCTTCGTGACAGAGTGGGGATGCTTGTAGTACACAGTAATGCCATTTGGGTTGAAGAATGTGCCCATGATCTTCTCCAGGTTCGTAGTTGCAGCTTTTAAAGAGTTTAGCCACAAATTCTTAGAAGTTTACTTTTATGACTGGACTGTGTTTGGGTTGGTAAAGTGCCATGTTCCAAGTTTGCACCTTATGTTGGATATTTGTCGCAGATACCAAATTTCCCTAAACTTGAAGAAATTTATCTTTTGTGTGCCCTATGTGATATTTCTAGGCCATGTGGTATGCAAGCAATGGTTAATGGTCGACCCTACAAAGATAAATATTATTGTCAATTTAGAGGCTCCAAAGAATGTAAAGCAGTTGTGCGCAACCTTGGAGTAGATCGACTACTATAGGAAGTTTAATGAAGCCTATGCACAAATAACTGTGCCACTGGAGAAATTACTGAAGAAGGATGCGACTTTCTGCTGGGATTTGAACTGTTAGCACAACTTGGATGTGTTAAAGGAAAATATAGTGACTGAATGTTAGCTTGTTGGGGCCTGACCCAGGTTCGAAGTTAATTAGCCAAACAAATCCCTATACTACTGGCCCTTTCAGTAACAGTCCGTAGAGTGCGGACTGAAGTCTCACCCGAAGTAGTATGGAAGGGTGCTGGAATTATATTTACACACCCTTGAGATGTCAGATAGGTTTGATTGGTCCAACTAGGTGTCCCTATGCGTAGATCAATTCAATTCACTTCCTTGTCCCTCATGCCCTAATACGCTACCTTCTCTCAACCCTAACCAGGGGTTGTGTAGATTTTGCGTTGCTAGAGTTGTTATGCGCTATTACCTGAGATCTTACTTATCCTCCTATACCAGTTAATTACCTTCACGCACTTGGATATATTATGTTATATTTATTTATACAAAGAATTCATAAGAGTTCACACAACAAATAAACAATATACTTGCAAAATATACCAAATCATACGTTAAAATAGGAAAAGATACATAGAAATATGGTAAACTTATCTTTATTGATTCTTCCAATGGTTACAGCCTCGAACTGCCTTGCACACTCAATTGTGGGGGTCCGCGCACTCAGTTGCAAACTACTAGGCCTCTGCGCACTCAACTGCAGATCCTTATCCTACTCTACGACCCAAAGACATACTTTACACTTCGACTCAATCACTTAGACTTATCATGCTCTTATGCTATTCTCCCTTCTACACTTAGAGCCTCGCTCTATTTATACAATCCATGGTCCGTGGACCATGGGTAGGTCTATCCAGCTAACATTACATTATAAAAACTAGGGTGGACAATGCTGCGACTCTATTATGATTTCGCGCTCGGTGCCCACAATTCGCAGAGGTTTTACAAAAGGGCTTGGTCAAAATTTGGGCTTTAAGCCCCAAAACATGCCTCGGGGGGATTCCATGCTCAACAAGCCCCCAACACAAACATCATGACTCACCCTCGAGTCACTCTATCGGTGTGGAGATCTTCACGCGGAGTCCTTCCAACTCTACTTGAACTACTACAAGGTCAGAAGAGCACTGAGCTACTACTTGCTAAATCTGTTTCATGCGTTGTTCTGAGACTGCGATGTCGGAAGTGCTTCTCTGCATCTGTGCTTGTATCCCTTGCATTTGTGAAAGCTTGCCTTCAATTTCTACTGTGATGGTGAAGTCCTCATCGATCCAAGGCTGAACCTGTGCCTTTAGGATTGCTTCCTTGTGTCATTCTACGTCCACCTATTCTTTCAGTGCCTTGGCCTGTTGCATATGTGCAAGCCTTTGAGTGAGGGCCACCATTTGCATGGTTTCTTTGAAGCTGTCATACTGCTATTAGAGTTCTCGTGCCTTTAGATTTAAGCACTAGATCTTCAGGTCCTCCTGAAGATTTCTGAGGACCTCAAATGAATCTTCCAACATGCTAGTGCAGTCTCGCACTACATTGTTGATCTCATCCAGTCCCATTGTAATAGCGCTAGCGTGTTGTTATCTAAATTTTGGAGGGCTGGATGGCTATGCATTTAACCGTAGCTCGCAATTTGAAGGTTCGACTCCAGCTGAACTTTTGTCATTTCTTCTCGTGCCTTGCACACCCCTATTGCTAGCCTGTGGATGTGTGCCTCTACTGGTGTGTCTGTTGGGATGGCCAGCTTCAGGACGCTTTGACAAGCTTCACCTAGTACTTGTACCAACTCTCGATTCTGTGACACCACTTCGTTGTGCTACAAGATCAACTGTTCCATGTTGATTTTTTGCTTGCTGAAGACTTGTAGTGCACATCTCTCCTTAGCTCATAGTTCTGTAGCTATCCCATCCTGTAGAATGTATAATGTCTCAGCTAGAGTGCAGCCATGTTGATGCCGAGACCCTTCAACATGCTAGCCATAGGCTTGTTAGCCTCATTTGTTGTCATGAGTGCCCCTTCTAGAAGCACTATGGTATTTGTTACCCAAGTGCACAACATCTGTTCTGATACCATTTTTCTGACTGCGAGGCTGGTCGAAAGGGTACAAGCCTAAGGAGTGTGTACTTGCAATTCCCGTAGTTGTGCTCTGAGGGCCCCCAACACAATCTGGTTCTACTGCATAAAATTTTGGAGGCCCTTGGAGGTGACATCGCCCACTCTCTCACCGATGTTCTACAAATCATCTTCGGTTAGGGTGATCGGGTCAATAGACAACTTCGATGCCTTGACCTTCTTACATGGCTCTTTCCGCTCGGTCGGGTGCTGGTGCTTCAACTGTGTTGATGCGGTTTTTGTGTCTACACCTCCCTCTTCTTCCTTTACTTCCTACCCATACAAAGGTGATGTTTGGCCCTCGCGCACCTTCTCAGTTGCCTCCTGCACTGCTCTTGCTGTTGCGACATTTTCCTGTTCAGTTACTGTCTGTGTAATGTCCTATTCCACCTGTGCTTCTACTATCACTGCCTCCTTCCTTCTCTTTCCTGCTAACTATGCCATGCATAGTTTGGCCTCTTCTTTCTTCCTCTGTGCCGCCAAATTCTCTATCTCTGTGATGTCTAGAGTGGGCCACTCTGGTAGCCATGTCTCCAATACGTTAAAGATTACATCGTCCATGGCTACAAAGGGTATCTCTCTACATTTCTTAGTGGGTTACTTGCATGCTATAATGTATATGTGGTGGATGTTCACTTTAAATTCCGCAAAAATTTGTAGGCTGCTATAGACAGTGGGTGATAACCACAGGTTGCAATTGATCCCATTCTGAGGTTCATCACCATGAACACCTAGAATATCTTACTGCCGCAGATCCTATTTGCATCCTTTATGGCCTAGAGCAAAGCATACTTCATGGCCTCCAGAATATCCCTGTCAATTGTGGGGAATTGACTATCTTCTGGAAATTCCCTTGCCATGAGCACTATGGATAGCAAAATCCATGCATAGTGGAACATTTTTCCCTGTTCCTGAGCTCCATAGAAATTCTCCAAGAATTCCTTACAGAGTAACTCGAACCAGTTAAACTAGACCCCTTCTGCGCATTGTTCAACAAGTGCTACCACCAGCGGGGGTACCTCATCTGCATGGCACTTGTGCATAACCTTACCGGCCAGTATTTGGTCACCACTTTCACTACTTTATTGTTCATACTGGATATGGAGTAGCCCCTTTTCTTCTTTTCTAGCTTGTATTTCTTCTTCATGGCCTCCACGATGGCCAAGTCACTACTCTTCCCCTCTGAGATGTATGCAGGGTCCTCTCCTTTGCATGGAAGCCAATAAATGTGATGAATCAAGTATGTCGTGATGGGGATGGGCTCCTCCATCCAAAAACACCCATAATGCACAAGGCAAAGCAACTGCTTGATGGCAAAAATTGTTATTGGGGCACGGTGGAAATAAGGCACATAAAGTAGGTTAAGTAGCTCGGCCTTTTCCACTCTGTGCAACCATTTTCGTGGCTCTAATTCTGTAACCCCTGCTGTGGTGTTCTTCTTGGGATTCATGAGGTGTAAGGTCTCAAGGTGACGAAACTTCTTGTCGTCAGTGAGGTCCCAATCTTCAATATTTATGCTCGGCACCTGTCCCAGGTGCATGCCCTAAAAAATAATGTTGTCTGGGAGGAGCAGGGTCTGGAGTGAGCTCCTAGTCACATCAAGGTCCTTGGGCACTCTAGCCTTCCCTTTCCATGGGTGGACATAGGCAAGCAACATTTTTGTAGGGTGTGCAGGCTCAGTTTCCTCCTCCATGCCTTCATCCTTGTCTACTTTAATGATTAGGTCCTCTATGTATTTTTCTTCCTCATCGGTCTCTATGGTAAGGAATTTCCCCTTCTCCTCCATTGACAGCTTGGTGCACAATGGGTTCTACCAGGACACACGTACGTGAACCATCGCTTGTTTTTCCTTCTTTGGTCTTGGCATGCACGGTGATTTTGGGATTTCTGCCACAATCCTGGTGCCTTCTGAAGCATCCCCACAATCAGGGCCTGTGCGGCCTCTGCAACAATCATTTATGTTATTTCCATCACTTCCTCAGCTACCGTCATCGTGTCCGTCTAGAAATCTATCACTCGTGAACTCAGGGGCTTAATCAACACTCGACATAAAAAAACAGGGCATTGCTCAACAACTCAATTCACAAATGACAAAGTGTTGTTCACTAAGTATCCCTATGTAATTTATAGTGCTTTTTGAATTTTAATTCAACCGTTCCCCCCAAATTTGGTTCATTACTTCTCCCTTGGTAGTAGATTTTCCCAAATCTTTCCCATAAATTGCGTCTTAAATACTTGTCGCCCACTCCATTTGGTCTCATGTCGAGCATCCCATCATGAATAGTGACTTCAACAGTCACTTTCTGCGCCAACTCGCATGGCAGCACGACCCCTCGTGTGTGGTTGTGGGCCTTTCGACTCTTTTCTTTTGCGCGCAGCTCCTGGGCGAAATAGTTTATAGTCCCACACTTCCTTTCAACTACCAGGAGCACTAAGACTATACTTCCCTCGGCTAGTCAGATGGTCGCACCACCTATATAGAGTTTCATCTTGTCATCCATCAGTTTTCTAGGAAAATACCCACCCTTTATTGTTAAGGGTAGCGTCGCACACTTTATCATCTGCAATGCGCTACCCTAGTTAATTTTCTTAGTAATGTACGGTCTGTTAGCACCTAAATCTGCCTTAGGCTGAAGGAAGGCAAAATTTAGGGTAACAAAAAACCACGCTCAGTCTGGTAGCTAGCCCTACCAGAATAGGAGAGGGCTCTCTCCATTTCATGCTCAGTGAATAAACAAACGATATGGCCTGAGATGACTTGCAGTGAATATTGATTTTAGGCTAGTAAATAAATATGGATACAAGTCTGAGGAAATTTTTGGTAAATGACTGAGTTTCTGGGATGTGATCTTGGCTCATGGGAGCGTATCTTCTTGCAACCCGCTCCATTTTGAAAAAATCTCAAAGCTACTGATCCCTCTGTATTAGAGTCACCATGAAGCACCGGTTGCTGGATTCTTCAATGAAAGGAGTCGCCCAGTGAATGATTCAGCCATCTTCTTATGTCTGATCATTGTTCACCATCAACCATCAGATCTGAGCTTGATAGATGTACTGGGGCAAAAAAAATCTTCAAGCAAACCATTTGTCCCTAGTATGGTTGCCACTATGTTAGCACCTAAATCTTCCTTAGGTTGAAGGAAGGCAAAATTCAGGGTAACCACAAACCACGCTCACTCTAGTAGCTAGCCCTACCAGAACAAGAGACGGCTCTCTCCGAGTCATGCTCAGTGAATAGATAAATGAAATGGTCTGAGATGACTTACAGTGAATATTGATTTTAGGCTAGTAAATAGATATGGATACAAGAAAGCAATTGTTTATCAATGACTGAGTTTCCGGGATGTATGGGACCAACGAGCAGCAATGAGCAGAGAATTTAACACAAAGGCACATATTACTTCATGAGGCAAGACAGGCGGAAAGTATAGCAATTAAATTTGAAGTAATGCGGAACGGAAAGATTGTTTAGGAGGGTGAAAAGTGCATAAACACATGAATCCTTTTCAACAGAAGAAGAACACATACGTGAAACTTTCCTACAGGTAGAGTAATAAATATGAATTCTACCTTATCTTACTTAGAAACTTTCACTGAAATGAATATGAATGAACTGTGAAACATAACGAAATACATATGAAACATAAAGAGAACACATTTGCTACACTCACAACCACATGAATCTCATGAAACAGAGCCGCTGCCTTTCATTAATCCTCTGTCAAAATATACAATGAAGAACTGAGTTCTCTCCCACAGTCTCCCAGAAATTACAAGCCAACCAACCCTTTGCAAATGGTTTTCATACAATAAATAGAATACACCATGAGGAAATAGAATTACCAAGGGTTGGGGAGTTTTTTTAATCATTACAAAGTGGATGCGGAAAGCCAACCATTAGTTACAGGTGCAGCGTTACAAAAATGCCAAATGGCTTGGGTGACTGCTCGCCTTCCTTTGCCACTTGGATAGAAGCCCACCTTTGGTGACAATATTCTTTAAAATTTGCCTTAGTTGCCAAGAAAACTATAGTATAAATGAGTGAGCCCACTTGGAGAAAGTCGTGAATCGAAATTTCGAGAAACAGAGGTGAATTTGGCATTTTTCTCTATATGCGCCGTGCCACTTTGGAGGCTATTTTGATGTACCTGCAGGAGTCCAAATTGTACCCAAGTGTGTTTTCTAGAAATCCTGGCCTGTTTACTTTCCAACCCAAGTGGAATTTATAAATTTGGTGCTCATTTTCCCCTCCAAAACTTCAATCTCCCAAGACTGCTTCCTGTGTGTCAAAATAGGGGCAGAGAGGCCATTTTTTGAGTGTTTTTGACCTCCTGGGGACTCAAATCATGCTCAAATTTCTTGTCCATGCACCAGTAGTCGTGAATTTTCATGCTGAATCCAAAAATACAAACCATTTGCAATTTGGAGCTCCCAATTCTAAGCGTCGCGCCACAGGGAGAAAAAACCTGTGTTATGACCAAAAATTTGCCATGTGACCAAAATTGTCCCAAATTTCTTGAAATTTGGGCTGGAGATCCTCTATGATGTGCTATGCTAGGCCACAGAGGCTTAAGCCAAGATTCAAAGCTGATCTTGCTCTTTTTTCCTCTTTTGCCTCTTTGTCGCTTTGCTCAATTTTGCCTTCAAACTCCTTATCCGAGCCTTCGAACTCATGTTCCATGCCCTGTAATGATAAACCATCTGCCTCAGTATGATTTTTTCCCTGTCGGCCTTCTCTAGTAGTCTCTCAAGGTGGATGTTGATGCACTCGAGCCAAGACTCTCAGTCATTGTTAATCTCTTGCTCCAAGGGAGTGAGCTCGATCCTCCTATGCTGGGCAGCTTGGCGATTCTCACGGATGCTTTATAGCTCCATGATCTCATGCTGGTCCTCAAGATGTTTGTTCCTCTGCTCCAAATACCTGATAATCCATTTTTCCCTCTCCAAATTGAGTGACAAGTCTTGGATCTCCGTTTTCTGCTCCTAGATGGTCCTCCTAAGTTGGCACTCTCCTCATCTGCATCATCATCATGAATGAGGATGAAGTCAGCCTCTTGTTCACCTGATGGCGCCTCGTCATGCATGGGCCTCTTTCCCTTGTCCTGTACCTGTGTTGTCGATGTCGGAAGTGAGGCTCCTTCCACCCCGGGTGGAGATAACACTCGCTTTGCTGCTGCAAACAAATGCCTACTACCTCTCTGATAGGTGATGAATACTGGCATAGTAGTGGTCTCGTGGTGCTCATAATGATGAGAAGGACCACCTATCTCATGTTCTGTCTCTAATAATACATGTGAAGTGCTGAAGAGGTCACGGGAGATGAAGTCATCCCAAGTAATGCCCTACAATCCCAACTGAT
>APFE031453465.1:0-16857 GCA_000404065.3 Pinus taeda
TGAAGACCATTAACATATGCAAGATAAATTGCCAATAATGAAAATGGTTCTCAAGTTACTCAAGTATAATCTACAAGACATGAATAAATATGTTGAGGTCGAACACCCATAGAAACATCTGATCAAAGGCCAATGACGAGAACCTATTGTTGGAAGCGAGAAACCTGCAATTAAGGCATACAAGATCTAAGGTATCAAGGGAGGTTTCTAGATCAACTTCCTAGATAATGAGTTGATGTCGATAGGAAGTGACACGTTGCAGGATGGCCAATGACACAAAATACATGTCAAGTTTTGAAAAAGAAATTCAGAGTAATTCAGAACTAACTCAGGGACGACTGACGTGATTAAAGGTAAGATTGCAAAATAATTTTCACTGTAGTTGGACTTCTATTGAACATACTGGCAACACAACATTTTGACTTGGAAACATTTGACTCAAAATAGGACCAAAGACCAATTATGAAGACTTTCAATGAGTTATGATCAACTGAGTGACAAACGGATTTCCCAACCCTAACATGGAATGTGACAGTGTGTCATGTTCAAGAGTGACATACTGCCTTTATAGAATACAAAAGATAAATGTTCCTTTCCCATTCCCCTGCACCATTACTGGAAAGTACCGCTTTATTTTTTACACAAGCTTGAGGAGGATAACATATGCTTGTCATATAAGCTCATCCTTTGGATGAGTCCTTCAAAGTATTTTTTACCGAACCCCAGGAAGGAGTGGTTCGGTTTCATCATGATTAATGAGTCCTACACTTTTTACATTTTAAGAGTCTAGTGAAGGGATAACTTGACTTCTTTTTTACGTTTAGGGAGTCTAAAAAGAAATGAAAAGGAAACTCCATTTTATTTTATTTTTCGTAAATTTAGTCCCTCGAGCCTGAAAAAGTGTAAAATAATAAAAGTGAGAATTCTTCTAGTCATGATTGACTAAAGTATATGTTTTTCGTAAATATTCCGCATAGTCTATAAAAGGGGTAAACTAATACTAAGTAGACGTTTCTTCATGTACTTTTGGGAGCACGAAAGAAACAAGTTTACTCGGTAATATTTTCATATTTTGGGGGTCTAAAAAGAGCTTAAAGAAGACTCTATGGGGTTTCTTTTTCGTTCATTTTTAACGAGACCAAAAAAGTGATAAAAGTATACTCAATAACCTATTCTCATGTATTTACGAGCACAAGAAGAAATAAGTTTCATTTTTACACAAGCTTGAAACAGAGAAAAATTTGTGCTTGAGATAAGTTTCATGACCCTAGCATAATGTCATAGGTCAGTGGCATTATAACTGGAGACACATGTCCCCCAAGCTTCACTTGATCTGCCTACGTAGACTACTGGTTACTAATAGGTGGATGAAATGAAAATTCATTTATGATATGAGGTGAAAGACTTGGCTCAACATTTATGAGATCTAGTCAAAGACTCAAATCAATTATAGGGGGGTCTGTTTCATTTTTTCATGAGCTTGACATGGGAAAAGAACTATGCTCACGGCACATTGTTTCATTTTTAACGATATTGACTTAAGAAAAGGAACTATGCTCAAAACAACTTGTTTCATTTTTTAATGAGTTTGACACAAGAAAAGAACTACGTTCATAGGTTGGTTTCATTTCAATGCGAGATTGAAATGAAAATAACTATGCTCGAATGCCTATTTCCTTTTTTACGAGCTTAACGCGGGAAAGAACCATGCTCACATGACCCGTTTCATTTTTTAATGAGCTTGACAAAAAAAAAAAGGAAAAAAAACTATGCTCATGACACCTTGTCATGGATTTGTTGGAAACCAAGACAATATTGAGAGGGGGGGTGAATCAGTATTGTAGAAATTTTACCAATTCAAAATTTCATTTTACTTTGTGTGAGTACAATAATACAATAAAGAGCACTTTCAACCATAAATATGATAAACAACTACTTCAACAATAAATGGAACATTCAAGGAACAAATAACTTCAAGAACTACTTCTCCATTTTATTCATAGGGAAAACTACAACTTGCAAATACAATGTTTTGGCTACAACCAGTAGGAAGCCACAACTTCCTAATTTATGAGTTGTAACTGAATGGAGCTACAACCCCAACTATTCTCCAGCACCCAGTGGAAGGAGCACCAACCCCTAATCAACAAGCTACAACTCGCTTTGACACTCACTGTTCCATCTTTCGTCCATTTTCACACTAGGATAAATGACTGCCTTCTTTTCTTTCAAAAACACTTAAATTTCTGTCATCACTTCAGAAAAACAGCTACAATAATCTTTGATTATTGTGAACACCATAACAACACCTTGCTCAACCAAAATCTCCGTATCAAAAAATTCGTGTACAATTATGCTTGATTAGGCTTGCTTATATATAATTTTTGCTTGATATTTTTTCCTTCTTTCGATTTTCTTTGATTGTAGCATGCTTCCTTAATTTTTTCCATTATCCTACTCATCTTAGTCTTCTAAACATGTTATCCAATTTATATGACCTCAGAAGCCATTTTTTGCAAGTCAAACTAAGTTTTTCTGCTTATTTTATGCATTCTGCCCCTTTTTAGGTTTTAGCTGATCTTTGCCAATTTAACTGTTGTTTAATTTAGATTATCTGTTGAGAAACAAACAATTCCGATTTTCAACTCCTTTGCGCTGGCTCCTTTTACCTATTTTCTTCCATAGGACGAGTCTCCATGACCATCAACTTAGGCCGTGGGCGCTAAGCTCTTTTAAGTCTTGTCAGGAACTTTTTTTTTTTGTTAACGACTCTGCACCGTTGGTCACACCTCTACCCAAGGCGACAAAGGAACAATGGTTAGTTACTTCCAAAAGCCTTCTCGAATATTTATTTACCACGCCCCTGGTTCTACCTTGTGGCATAGGCCCTTGTGTGGGCGCTTAGCCTGTAGCCCCTATTATCCTAGCTCATTCACTTATGTGCACCATAGTTCACTTGTCGGGATCTTACCTCTAGGTTAACATGTCTTGTGGGGACCCCCCGATGCATTCTCTATTGGCTACCACTCTGCCTCTATGGTCCGGTGACTTCTTCCCGGCACCACCGCGAAATGTAAAACAATGAATCTTCTAAGCTCTTCCCTTAAGGATTACATCACTCTTGCCATGTGTTGACATGTGAGTGGTGACACATGTCACTCAGAAAAGGGCCATTTGGGTGCCCAAAAATGTTGAATCGGTCTGCCACGTGTCCATGCAGATGTCATCCAGGCCAATCACATGTTGCCATCTGTCCTCTTTGAGAAGAGAGATAAGGTCCTCTAGAAATTTGTTTTGCGAGCATTTTTTTGTTATTTCATTTTTCAAATTACTGGGCATTTTCTTTGTTTTTCGCTAGGTCAACACTCCTTTGCTCGGACTTCTCCGTTATCTTGCTAAGATAATCCTTCGGGCTCACCCTCCATGGGATGAGCTGGTAGACTGGACCTCCTCATGCTCCTTTTACATTGGTTTTGTTGTCGTCTCCCATCACTTACTTCCTAGTGCTTAGTAGTGTGCTTCTCCAAGCAAACGTCCTAGAATTCCTTTCCGGGCCATCATTGTTGGGTGGGCTCCATTCGTTCAATGCATCTTGATGCTTAACTTTGTGCGCCATATTAAATCTACTGGGGTACACTTGTCAGGCTACTCTTGTTAGGTCAGATTGTAATGTTGGATCCTCCACTTGTTTACCATTAGAAAACGCTTAGTTGTCATGTCCCAATGACTACGACCCAGTCGCTTAGACTTGGGCAACAAAATAATTTCGCTATGGTGTACCTTCTAGGGTAAGCTCACCAGGCAGGCTCCGCTTGTGGTCGAACTTGCTCTTATAACGTCTGCCTGAAGCTCTCACTTAGAGGCTCCACCTATCTTGTTGCTACACTTTGGAGATGTGCCAAACTTGTCTACGTTGCCAAGGCTCCTCCACACTCTTTAACTCTGCTATGAAGGACTTGAGGTCATAAAACTCTGGATCTAACTTTTGATCCAGGAGGCCTTTTTAGGACTTCAATATATCATTGGAAATATCTTTCAAAGCTCCATCCATATGGGTGACTTAAACCTACATCTAAGATGATATAGTGCTCTAAAACTAGCTCCAAATCTATTGCATTGATTTTGATATTTTTCCCTTCTTGTGTGCCTGAAACCTACTCCCTGAGGCATTTCTTTAACACCTGTACCTCCCACTACCACCTGCCATCATTGAACACTTTGTTTCCATCACACTGTTGGCATTAATGACAAAATATCTCAACAATATCCCCCTTTGGCATTGATGACAACACCAAAACCAAACAAAACGCCTTTGGCTTTTCTAAAAAAACACACTAAACAAAACATGAGTGTTTCTCCCCTGGAGATAAACTTTTGTTGTCTTTCAGTTGTTGTGGAACTGTTGTTGGTGTTGTTCTTGTGATTTGGTTCTCTAACTATGGTTTGATTACTATCTTTCACACCCTTTTTGTTTGATCATTAGATCACTCCCTGTTTGACATCAATGTCAAAAGACACCATCGTGCTCCCCTTATCGCCAGGCTTCTCCTGTCTATAATCCTTCTCTTTCATGTTGATCCTTGTGGACCTGGCAACTTCACTAATATATGTTAAAAATGTACTAGTTGTCTTGCTTCCTCCTTGAGGAGGAGCTAGTGAAGGGAGGCAAAAGGAATGACTCCCAATATTTGCCTTAAGTACTTGAAATGTTCTCTAGGGAGTGGCTTTGTAAATATATCAACAACTTGTTCTTTTGTGGGAACATACTCGAGCTTCACAATCTGAGTTGCAACTTGCCCCCTCAAGAAATGGTACTTGGTCTTAGAGTGAAAGACTGGATTCTTTGACATGTTGATTGCATGTGTGTTGTCATAAATAGTGGGCATCGACTGATTATAAGACACTTGTACATCTTGCAAAGTTTTCTTCATCCACAAAAGTTGAATACAACAATAAGTTACTACAATATATCCTGCTTCAGCTGTAGATAAGGAAATGGAAGCTTGCTTCTTGCTTAAAAATGAGACTAGAATTTATCCAAGAACGAAAGCACCACCACTTATGCTTTATCTATCATCCACATCACTATAAAAATGACATTCCATTGTTGCTCTAATATATCTCAGAATTCTTTTGGTTGCAAGGAGATGAATTTGTCTAGGAACTGCTTGAAATCTTCCAACTATTACAACAACCTGCATGATGTCTGGCCTTGAAGATATCAAATACAAAAGGCTGCCAATGATGGATCTATATAAGCTTTGGTCCAATTTTAGAGATTCATCCATATTACTAAGCTTGCAACCTACCACCATTGGAGTGCTCACTAACAAGCATTCTTCCAGGCCAGATTTCTTTAGCACTTCCTTGAGATACTCGCCTTGAGAAAAAAAAATGCCTTAAGGGGTTTGCGTTATCTGTAATCCAAGGAAATATGGTAGCTCTCCAAGCATGTACATCTCGAATTCAGCTTTCATATCAGCTGCAAATTCATTGTTCAACAAATCTGAATTACTTGCAAATATGATATCATCAACATATACCACCACCACCATGAGTTTTCCATCCTTTTCTTTGATATAGAGATTGATGTCACCTGCTCCTCTTTTAAATCTACACTTGAGAAAGTAGTTGTCTAGCTTTGAATACCAAGCCCTAAGGTCTTGCCTGAGGCCATACAATTCCTTCTTAACAAGCATAGTCTGGTTTCTCTGTCAACTAAAAACATTTTGGCTACTGTATATAAACTTCCTCTTGTAGCTCTCCATTAAGAAAATTAGATTTGACATCCATTTGATAAATTTTGAATTTATTAAAGTAGGAAAATCCCAAAAACATTCTTATTGCTTCTAATCTAGCAACAGGAGCAAAAGTTTCATCAAAATCCAAGCCTTCTATTTGAGCATGGCCTTTGCATACCAACCTGGCATTGGTTCTTATGACTTCTCCATGGTCACTCAACTTATTCATGAATAACACTTTGTGTTAATGACATTCTTATTTGTAGGTCTTGGAACAAGTTCCCAAGTTTGATTTTTCTCTAGCTAGTCCAATTCTTCATTCATGACCTTTAGCCAATGTTGACCTTGGTTGACTTGAGAAACATATTTTGGTTCCTCCATGGATAACAATGAAACATGTGCTTGCATAGGGGGATTTAGAAACTTCCTTCTTGTTTGCACTCCTGAATTTAATTCACCAACTATTTGTTCAGCTGGGTGATTTTTCTGTACATACCTTGGGGGATCTCTGGCTTGAGGACTAGAGGGATCTTCCTCACTTTCCTTTATAGTTGCCACATCACTTTCATTACTAACGACCACTGATTCATCAACGCTAGATTTTATTGATTGATTTTCTTCTTGAACAAC
Source organism: Pinus taeda (assembly GCA_000404065.3). Lineage (NCBI taxonomy): Eukaryota > Viridiplantae > Streptophyta > Pinopsida > Pinales > Pinaceae > Pinus > Pinus taeda. The sequence goes on from APFE031453465.1 coordinate 6,372, forward strand.
GTGATCATCCACTTTTACATCTACGCAATCGATGATCATTTTGGTGACTTTGTTGTAGCATCTGTAACATTTATTATTCTGTGAATAACCCAGGAAAATGCCTTCATTTGCTCGGGCATCAAATTTGCCAAATTTTTCATCATTTTTCTTAATGTAACCTCTGCTGCTAAAAAATCTGAAGTGTCTAACTGTTGGAGGTTTGCCAATCCATAGTTCATATAGAGTTTTGTCATTGTTGGGTAAAAAATGGGCTTTGTTGAGAATGACAACTGTTGTGTGAATAGCCTCTACCCAAAACCTCTATTGAACATTCCCCTTCGTCATCATTTCTCCAGCTAATTGTTGCACTAACCTATTTGTTCTCCTCGCAACACCATTTTTGGGCAGTCTCTACTATGGTAAACTGTCTCTTGATGCCATTTGTCTTACATAATTCATCAAACTCCTTTGAATTAAACTCACCTCTATTATCTGACTTGATGCTTTTGATTTTGCAATTCGTTTCATTCTCAACTATAACTTTGAATTCTTTAAACTTCTAAAAAGCCTCAGATTTCTCTCTGAAAAATGAAATCCAGATCATCCTATTGAAGTTGTCAATTATTAGCATAAAATATAACTTACTTATGTTTAATTGTGTTCTAGATGGTCCACACAAATCAATGTGTACAAACTGCAATGGCTTTGCTGAAGATTTTTCCTTTACCTTGAAAGGAACTCGAGCTTGCTTTCCTAGTTGACAAGATTTGAAAATAATATTCTAAATGGTTTTGAAAGCCTGGGCAGGCCCTTGACTGCATTTTTCTTGCTAAGCTTGACAATATGGTTAAAGTTCATATGTGCAAGCCTTTTGATAAGCAACACTTTTTTATCTTCTCCTCTAGGACATAAACATTGTTGTCCATTCTTACAACCTTTGTAACTATTTCACCTGTGCCTGTGGACTTGATTTGAAAATTTTAGCTTTGAAAACCACATCATAGCCTTGATCACACATCTGAGACACACTCAATAGATTATGTTTCAGCCCATCAACATACAAAACATTCTTAGCTTTAACTTTGCCTTTTGAGAGACTAACCACTCTTTTTGTAATTATTTTTCCTGGAGAGTTGTTACTAAATGTCACATTATCTTTGTCAAATAGGATTCCAAGTGAGAAACTTTCTTCTATCTCGTGTCATGTGCCTGGAACAACCACTATCCACATACTAATGGATCCCACCATTGTGAGCATACAAGGCAATGTCACATTGCTCTGATTTCTCTTTCTCTTTCCAGACTTTGGGATTTTGGTCATTTTTCTCAATAGCTAGCTTTGTCTTCTTTTCTATAAGCCTACAATTAACTACTATATGCCCAAAATTTTGGAATTTAAAGCATTGTACTTGATAATTCACGGGAGAAAAAGAATTATTATACCTAGGTCTTCTTCTTCTTTGTTAAAATCTTCTCTTGGATTTGAGCTGTCTGCATGATGGATTAACTATGCAGTTTGCAGCTTTGTGGCCATAATTGGTGAATGTAAAATCGTATCTTGGGAAGGTATCCTTGTTCCTTGATGATTTCCTTATTATGTGAGCAAAATTTTGGGCAGTTCGAATAACATGGACAACGTGCTCCTCTTGCTACTACTATTGACTTTTCTTAGATTTCTTATTGTCTTCTAGTTGCTGCGTGGACCCCTCTTTTGCTAGGTGAACAAAGGTGATTGCATTTTTACTTTTCAATTCTATTGCTATGTTGGATTCAATTTCAAAACCAAGATTAGTTCAATCTTTGGAGATGCATTGATCCTCCAAAATTTCATTTAAATTTTCCGTCCTTTTGTTGAATTTTTTATTGAAGCTGAGCTGTGTTTAGCCTTTTCAAGCTCCTTCTTCAACAACACAATTTCTCCTTCCAGCTTCTCAAGTATTTGAGCCTTTTCATTCAACTGCAAGTTCAAGGAATATTGTGTTTTCTTACCTTCTTCTAACTCCAGAAGTAATGGCTCTACTGCCTAAACCTTTTCTTTTATCAAGTATTGTTTTTGGGTTTTGTTTTCTTTTCTTAGACTCTCTATTTCTTCAATAGCAATTACCAACTCTCTCTCAAGGTCGACTTTTCCCTCTTCATCATCAGAGTTAATAGCCTCAACTTGAAGATTTTCAGTGGGCATCAACATGAATTCCTTAGTGCTCTCATCATTTATGTCCTCATCTGAGGATTGGCTGGGCTCACTTTCAGAGGAGATCTCATCTTGAGAATACAAACATCTCTTCTTGGCCATTTTTATCCTTCTGAACCTTGTTAATTTTTTCTTTAGGATCATAATCCTTTTTCTTCTTTTCAATACACTTTGATGCATAATAAGAAACTTGGCCACATTTAAACATTTAAAGGGCAACTTACCTTTATACTTGCCTGATCCGTGCTTGAGCTTCCTCACAGAGTTGGCTTCTTCTTCATCTGATTCATAGCATGAGTCACTATGCTCATCCTTGCACTTATTCACTGCTTTGAAGGTTGATTCTTTGGCCATAAACTTTCCTTTAGAACTCCTCATCTCATAGGTAGTGAGTATTCCAAGGAATTGATATAGAGTGAGAGAGCTCAGATTTTCCATTTCTTCAGTGGCTGACACCTTGGGATTAAACCTCTCAGGAAAAGATCTTAACACGTTTTGAACTACCACATTTTCATCTAGCTTCTCGTCAAGCCCTCTTATGGTTTTTACAACTTCATCAACTCTTTGAAAATACTTTGCAATATCTTCATCATCATGTATGCTTAATGATTCAAAATGGATCCTAAAACCTTGGATTTTAGCTTTCTTTACCTTGTTGTCTCCTTCATAACAACTACTCATCTTGTCCCAGATTACTTTGGCAAATTTTCAATCCGTCACCTTAACAAGTTCTGATTCAGGTATGCCAACAAGCAGGGCAGACATTGGTTTAGCATTGCATATGAAGTCCAACTTTTGATTTTTGGTAACTAATGATGGAGGTATTTGATATACTTCTTCCACAACATCCCACACATCAACTCCAAGTGATTGAATGTAGGTCTTCATCCTTACTTTCCAAAACACATAGTTTGTTCCATTCAACATAGGTGCCTTATTGATAAAACTTCCTTCCTAGTTTGCCATGGTCCTTGATATTTCTTCCAACTGTTAGATGGATTAGAAGCAACTTTTCTCTGATACCAATTGTTGGAAACCATGACAATACTAAGAGGGTGGGTGAATCAATATTTTAGAAATTTTACCAATTCAAAATTTCTTTTACTTTGTGTGAGAACAATAAGAAAGTAAAGAGCACTTTCAATAATAAATATGATAAAAAAATACTTCAACAATCAATGGAACATTCAAGGAATAAATAACTTGAGAAACTACTTCTCCATTTTATTCATAGGCAATTTACAACTTTAAAATATAATATTTTGGCTACAACCAGTAGGAAGCTACAAATTCCTAATTTATTTGTTACAACTGAATGGAGCTAAAACCCCAACTATTCTCCAACACCCACTGGAAGGAGAACGAACGCCTAATCAACAAGCTACAACTCACTTGTACACATTGTTCCATCTTTCATCCATTTTCACCAACACCTCGCTGCAACAGAAGCTCAGTGTCAAAAACTCGTGTACAATTCTGCTTGATTAGGCCAGCTTATATAGAATTTTTGTTTGATATTTTTTCCTTCTTACTATTTTCTTTGATTACTACATGCTTCCTTATTTTTTTCCTTTGTCCTACTCATATCAGTATTTTGAACATGTTCTCCAAGTAATCTGACCTCAACAACCATTTTCTGCAAGTGAAACTGAGTTTTTATGCTTATTTTATGCATTGTACCTTATTTACAGGTTTTAGCATAGCTTCACCAAACTTAACTATTGTTTAATTTGGCTTATTTGTTGCTAAACAAATAGTTCCACCTTTCTTCCTTTAAGCTCCTTTTCGCTACCTCCTTTTACCTATTTTCTGCCATAGGACTAGTCTCCACGACCATCGACTTATGCCCTGGGCATTATGCCCTTTTAAGTCTTGTCGGGAGCCTTTTTTTCTTTGTTAACGACTCTGCACTATTGGTCACGCCTCTACGCAAGGTGACCAAGGAACAATGCTTAGCTGCTTCCAAAATCCTTCGTGACTCTTTATTTACTACGCCCTTGATTCTATCCTATGTCATAGGCCCTGGTGTGTGCGCTTAGCCCATAGCCCCTACTATCCCGAAGCATTCACTTATGTGCACCATACTTCACCTGTCGAGGTCATACCTTTGGGTTGACGTGTCTCATGGGGACCGCTCGACGCACGCTCTATTGGCTACCACTTTGCCTTCATGGCCTTGTGCCTTCTACCCAACACCGCCAAAAAATGCACAATAATGAATCTTCTGGGCTCTTCCTGCTAGGATGCCGTCACTTCTACCACGTGTTGACTTGTGAGTGGTGACATGTGTCACTCAAAAAGGGCCATTTGGGTGCCCAAAAATGTTGAATCTGCCTGCCACATGTCCATGCTGACATCATCCTCAGATGTCAGCATGTCCATGCTTCCACTTGTCCTCTTGGAGGAGAGAGAAAAGGTCCTCTAGACCTTTGTTTTGTGACCATTTTCTTTGTTATTTCATCTTTCGCCTTACCGACCATTTTCTCTAGTTTTTCTTCGGGTCGATGCTCCTCTACTTTACCTTCTCTATTATCCTTCTAAGGTAAACCTCTAGGCTCACACTCTGTGGGATGAGATGGCGAAGTGTGCCTCTTCCTACTCCTTTTACAATGGGTTGTTGCCTCAGATGTCGTGTCCCATCACTTACCTCCCAATGCTTAGCCATGTGCTTCTCCAAACAAACCTACGGGAATTCCTTTCTGGGCTATCATTGCCGAGTGGGCTCCACCCGCTCAATGCATCATGATGCTTAACTTTGTGTGGCATATCAAATCTGCCAGGGTACACCTGTCGGGCTACTCTTGTTGGGCCACGTTGTAATGTGGGATCCCTTGCTCATTCACCATTGGACAATGCTTAGCTATCGTGTCCCAAGGAATACCATTGGGTCACTTAGATTTGGGCAAGAAAATAATTTTGTCGGGGTGTATCCATTGGGGTGAGCCCGTCGGGTGGGCTTTGCTGGTGGTCCAACCTAATGCTACCATGTCTGCCTAACACTCTCGTTTAGAGGCTTCACCTATCTTGTTGCTACACTTTGGAAATGTGACAAACTTGGCTATGCGCCAAGGCTTTTCCAGACTCTTTAGCTCCGCTATGAAGGCCTTGAGGTCATAAAAATTTGACTGGCTCTAACTTTTGATCTAGGAGGCCTTTTTAAGACTTCCATATATCTTTGGAAATCTCTTCCAGAGTTATATCCATCTTGGTGGCTTACACCTACATTTAAGATGATATAGTTCTCTAAAACTGGCTACAAATCTATTGCACTGACTTGAATCTTTTTCCCTTCTTTTCCCTAGAACCTGTTCCTCAAGGAATTTATGTGACACTTGTGCCTCCTGCTACCACCTAAGCACTTTGCTTCCATCACCTTGTTACCACTAATGACAACATATTTCAATAAGATTCACTCTGGAAGGAATACATGCCAAGATAGACTACTCGATCATGAATTCCAAGAGGTCTTCATCGGAAGGTCAATAGTCACAATGTTTGAGGGAAATGCATCTTACGGAAGCTTGTGGACACAACAACTTTCATTGCATAGACATAGTCTTGACCAAGAAGCAAATTGAAATCCAAGTGGCCTTGGGTTACCATAACATCAATACATACGGTTTTTCCTTCCAAGGTAATGGGAAGTTGAGGAAGGATCCCTAAAGTTTCACTCACTCTTCTATTAAAATCCAATAGATTCTTAGTAATAGACACAAGTTGAGGGGAACCCAAAGCTTACCAAGCATTTTAGGATAAAATGGTAACAAAATCACTTTCATCTACAATAGTACGATGCACGTTCTTATCACAAGCCTTCACAATGATTTGGAAACGGATACGAGAAGGGAGACGTGGCTTTGTTAGCCTATTCCAATCAAAGGAAATGACCTCAATTCTTGAAGGGGGTTCCATGAAAACAGGTGAAATGCCCCCTTATGTGGTGGAATCTGAAGTAACAAGAAGAACATGAGCGATATTAACTTCACTATCTAAGGGGAGTGTGGGATCGACTGAATCAAGAATCGAGTCAACGACGTCATCAACCAATGGTTCATCAATTTGAGTGGTATGGTTTTCACTCTCCAAGGGAAGAGTATTGACGGAGCTTGGAATGGGATCAATCACTTAGTCAATTGAAAATAGGTTGGGAGAAAGCTTATGGTAACTAGTTGGAAGTTTTTGTTGAGAAACAATAAGCTTTCAAACAATTCGGAGGAATTATCCATATGAGGGAAAAGGTGAGTTTGATGACTCCCTTCACATGGCTTACACAAAAACCTAACTTTACCCATTTTCCTTGGAACCTTATAATCACTAGTTGATAGATCAACCATAAGTTAATGAGAATCCTTGGACCACACTTCTAAGACCTTAGGAATACCAGGACAATTGATAAGAAGGTCGACACCATTACAAAGCGTGTAAGGGTGTCTGGGTTTGTGATGTATGTTGGAGGGTTCCTCAACATTATCAACACTCATAACAATGGTTGGTTGGTTGGGTCCTTTCTTATCTCACTTCTTGTTCTTCTTATCCTCTTGGTTATTAGTATTAATAATTTCACCAGGCGAAGAAGAAGAAAGGGAAGAAGACATGATTGGTGAAGAAGGTAAAGGTTCAACATGAGGTTAATCTTGTTGAGATGAAGTATTCGGCTGAGGCGAAGCAACTTGGGTATTTGGGACCAAGGAAGTTGAAAACAACTATACTAGTAAAGTTATCCTGATTTTAAGAAGAGATAACGTGGCCATATAAGGAGGACCAACATTTCCAAAGCAAGGAAAAGGACTAGGATACTCATTCAAAGGGATTCCCTGATTGGTAAATCCTAAAACCGTTGCCATCAGATTCAACCCTAGGTCTACAAAAAGTAAAATTTAATTAAGAATTTTAACAATTTATGATAGTTAAATTCACATTTAGTATCAATGACGATAAACGAAAGTATTACTACGTATAAAACGTTAACGGATTGTAATGAATTGAAATATACCATTAAGTACTTGTAGGAAATCTCCTTGAATTTTGTGTTCAGTGTATCACAAACAACAACGCGACTAACTCAGTTACCTATGGTAATTTTGCAACCTAGAGGGGATCTTTCAATATATTCGAGAGTATGTGGAAGCTCAGTCAATGTTAGTGCTATCTAATGCATCATGTACGATGGGAAGCATTTCAATATACTCATTGTATGTGGAATACTAACCACCCACAAAATGTAACACGCGAAATTAATGAGAACTCCTATGTTTATAGAAGCCAAAACACGTCTTCTAGCCTAGACCCACTAAATGCGACGTGACTAATTAATGCCTTTGTATATTTTAATTGATTTGATTGTTTTTCTTTTTATTAAAGTAGTCAAATGTTTATGGTAACCAACCAGTGTAGTAACTCAATTTCAAATGAAGCTAACATAAAATGTAACCTTTTCACTTCGATGAATCCTATTTATGAAAGAGAGAATACTTAATTCACTTTTAAACAATGCACAAATCAATGATTGTCGAAATGCAAATAAAAGAGAATTTAGGATACACAATTCTTATTGCAACCTAATTTCCTTAAAATCCAAGCCAAAAAATACTTTCCACAACAAACCAAACAAATAAACAAGCTCAAATTAATCTATCTTTTTGTGAAAACAAGATTTTCATGTAATGTAATGAAATTTTTTGTAATATCTCGTTTTAGAGATATTCCCCAAACCCAAGCAAACTCCAACCAAATAACACACAAGTGATGCAGTAGCTGGGAAGCTCAAAGTGATGTAAATAACAGTAAGGCAACACACAATAATATAAACCCAGAATACAAGCAGATACTCAAGAAATGCAGAGAGAAATGCTAAGACATTTTACTATACTAAGTAATGGAATGAGTACAAGAGGTGATCAGAAAGGTGGCACCTCGAATTGCTTAAGGCAAGTGAAGAAATACACTCGGAATAGCAAGGAAATGGCTTCTCTTTGAACTGCGTTCAAGCTGCTGGAGAACTGCTGTGCTGTTGCTACTGCTGGAACCAAATGAGGATTTGGGGCTGTTACCCTCCTCAGAAAAGGCTGAAACTCTAGAATTCGCCTCTACTCAATAAACCCATAAAAGCCCATAAAGCTTTTCAAAAATGGATGACCCCCAAAAATCGCCCCCTTGAGGATCCACGCAATTCCCCAAGGCTCTGCGCTGCCACTGAATATAACCCTCTGAAATTCTGCCTGAAACTCTGCCAAGATCCTCTAATGTGCAAGGGCTGATCCCTTGCTCAATCTGCTAGCTCAAATCCTCCTCAAAACCCCAATCCAGAACTGCTACCCAAAAAGACTGCATCATCCTCTCTCAAGGCTGCACAAGCATCAAGATGCTCACCTCCTCCTCAACTCAAAAATCGATCCTCCTGTAAAGACTGCTGAAAACTACCTTGCTCGAGCAGGCACTCGAAGTCCCCTGGGGCTAAGGGTGAGATCTCTGAACGGAGACACTCAATGCACTAAACAGTGCTGCAGACAGGCTAAACAGCCAGCATGCTCTAAGTCGAAGTGACTAGCTCAAATGCACATAACCAAATGCCAAAATGAGGAGGCTCCTATCTCCTTTATAACGTTGGCCTCTCTCAATCCCAAGGCCCACCTACTCCAACGTAGCCCCTCTCTTGCCACATGCTCCTCTCCATATGCGGAGTCCCTCCAAGTGTCTATGTGGGCCCCTCCTCTACATGGTCCTTTGGCCCCCTTGGCTCCTCCTTTAAGTTACAACGTTGTGCTACTAGGGAGTGACTTTATTCTAAAAGTGAGTTATGTCCCCCTTTCCTCACCTTTTTATTTGTAAATAACTATATAAGGGAAAATTGAGCAAAAATCAAAAATTCCAATTAGCCATGGCTAATTAGGAATATTACAGTCTCCCCCAGCAAAATGTTGCTTGTCCTCAAGCAACTAAAGTGATGGATGCTGCAAAATTTTCTCACTCTCCCAAGTGGCATCCTCATCCGGTAAATTCTTTCATCTCACCAAGAATTCCCGGACCGTCCTGCTTTGCAGCTGCCTCTCCCTAGTATCAATAATAGCCTCTCGCTACAACACCAAATGCCCCTCATCATCCGTGGGTGGTAGCTCATCTGTCACTGTCACATGTTGTCCTAATGCCTTCTTAAGGCATGATACATGAAAGATGTTATGAATCTTGCTGCCTTGGGGCAGTTCCAACTCATACACAACCTGTCCAAACCTGCGTATCACCCTGTATGGCCCATAAAAGTGGGGCTTGAGCTTCTCAGCCCCCTTCTGTTTCAATGATGACTGTCGGTATGGCTGTAATCGTAGGTAGACCAAGTCCCCTACCTCAAACTGTCTCTCCACCCGACCCCTGTCAGCATACAGCTTCTGCTAGTACTGCCCTGTAGCCATATTATCCTTGAGAGCTTAGAGAATATCCTGACTCTCTTGGATCCATCACGTCAACAAAAGACAAAGGATGATATCCATACAAAGAATAGAATGGTGACATACCGATGGAAATGTGATGTGTAGTGTTGTAGGAGTACTCCCCCAGATGTAACCACTTCAACCATGCTCTGTGCTGCCCACTGACATAGTTATGCAAGTAGCCCTCCATTCACTTGTTAACTATCTCTCTCTGCCCATCCGTCTATGGGTGATAACTGGTACTCGGTGTCAACTCCGTCCCCACCAATCGGAAAAGCTCCTGCCAAAATCCGACCATGAAACGGCTGTCCCTGTCACTAGTGATGGTCTTAGGAAGACCATGTAACCTGAAGGCCTCTATGAAGAACAACTCGACCACCTGCGCTGCTGTGTAGTGTGCAGATATAGCGAAAAAATGTGCATACTTTGTCAGTCGATCAACGACAACAAAGATGCAATCCTTGCCCTGTACCATGGGCAACCCTGTGATGAATTCCATCGAAATACACTCCCATTTCCCTTCCAGAATGGGAAGAGGCTGCAATAATCCTGTGGGATGGTTCATCTCCCCCTTATTCCTCTGGTAAACATCGCACCATTATTGTAGCAAACCTCCTTGAGCTTGTCAAAGGCTCGCTGGGCTGTATCCGACCAACTGAATGCCCCCTTCCTCATCTGATCTGTTAGGGGTGCAATAAGCTGTGAGAAGCTCTTGACGAACTTCCGGTAGTAAGTACAAATGTCAATGAATCCTCGAAGTTCTGTCATGTTCCTCGGCTCCGGCCAATCTCTGATGGCCCTGGTCTTCTCCTCGTGGACCTGTTGATGCCTCGAAAATCGCTGCAACAACATTGGGGGATAACCACCCGGTCCGGACCTTAAAAGCAGCTCC
>APFE031453465.1:16877-50913 GCA_000404065.3 Pinus taeda
TTTAAACAATAAACTAAAATAAAACTACAGCTACTTAAAATAAATGAAAAATATAAAAAATTAAACTAACAGCCATCGTGAACGTTTGGTTTTTCGAGATTAAGATTTGATTAGAAAATTGGAGTGAATTTCTTAAGTCCCGATGCTTAATTATTTGGCTAGATAATGAAAAATGTTAGTAAAACCCTCTACGAGTTAATATTTAAACTGAATGTGTTATTGGACAAATTTATTTACAAAATGCGATGTTGTACATTTTATGCATTTTTAACCCAGGCTAGCTAAATAATCAGATTTTCAAATGAGTGCCATTGTCAAACCAGTTGACCAAATGAGGCGAAACAAGCGTCAATGTAAAGCTTATAAAAAATCGATTCAAACCAAACAATCAAAACAAGAATCGAAAGAAAACTAAAAATTAACAGAAGCGTAGGACAATCAACTAAAATAAAAATCCAAAAAGGTGCCTAGCCAAAATTTTTTATAGAAAGGGTCCCCATTATTTGAGTTGAGCAAGTCAAAAATGGGGGGTTGTGTTTTTACCACAACAGGGCCCTCACTCCGTCCACCCCTATGATGTGTCCCAAGTACAACATCTCCGTCAACCCAAACTCACACTGGGAGAGCTTGGCATAGAACTGCTGCTCCTCCAAGATGTGCAATATTGTCTCAATGTGCTGGAGATGCTCCTCCCAAGTCCTGCTGTAAATGAGGATATCATCAAAGAGCACCAACACAAACTTCCTTAAGTTTCTGCGGAAGATGTGATTCATGCAAGACTGGAATGTAGCTGGGGCATTGGTTAGCTCGAAGGGCATCACCAAAAACTCAAAGTGCCCATAGTGACACCTGAAGGTAGTTTTGGGAATGTTCTGCTCCCTCACCCGAGTTCCTCTGGCAAACCTCCTTGAGCTTGTCAAAGGCTCGCTGCGCTGTATCTGACCAACTGAATTCCCCCTTCCTCATTAGATTCGTTAGGGGTGCAACAAGCTGTGAGAAGCTCTTGACGAACTTTCTGTAGTAAGTACAAATGCCAATGAACCCTCGAAGTTCTGTCACGTTCCTCGGCTCCGGCCAATCTCTGATGGCCCTGATCATCTCCTCGTGGACCCTCACTCCATCCACCCCTATGATGTGTCCCAAGTACAACATCTCTGTCAACCCAAACTCACACTAGGAGAGCTTGGCATAGAACTGCTGCTCCTCCAAGATGCGCAATATTGTCTCAATGTGCTGGAGATGCTCCTCCTAAGTCCTGCTGTAAATGAGGATATCATCAAAGAGCAACAACACAAACTTCCTTAAGTGACTGCGGAAGATGTGATTCATGCAAGACTGGAATGTAACTGGGGCATTGGTTAGCTCGAAGGGCATCACCAAAAACTCAAAGTGCCCATAGTGACACCTGAAGGCAGTTTTGGGAATGTCCTGCTCCCTCACGCGAATCTGATGGTACCAAGATCTCAAATCAATCTGTGAGAAGAACCGTGCCCCTCTCAACTCATCGATCCTGGGCATGGGGTACCTGTTTTTCAGGGTCTTCTTGTTCAGGGCCCTGTAGTTAATGCACATCCTTAATGTGTTATCCTTCTTCTTCACCAACACCACGAAAGAAGCAAAAAGGAATCATGCTCAGCCGAGTGTGCCCAAGGGCCAGTAACTCCTGAATGGCCTGCTCAGTCTCATCTTGATAGGCCTTGGGATGCTTATAGGGGGTAGTAATCACTGCCTGTATGCCCTGCTCAATCTCATCCCGATAGGCCTTGGGATGCCTATAGGGGGTAGTAATCACTGCCTGTATGCCCTGCTCAAGCTCAATGGTGTGCTCAAACCCCCGGTCCAGTGGCTATCCTGGTGGAATCTTCCTAAACACTGTGGCATACTGGTCAAGGATGGCCTGTATCTCTAGGCGCACCGTCTTCCCTGTAGTCCCTGCCTCTGATGCATGCAACTCCACTGCCTACTCTACGTCTCCCTTCCGGAAGACTGCCTCCATCCGATGAGCTGAAACAGTCTGAGGTGGATATGTATGCTGTCCCCATATCTTCTCGTGCCTCCCTGTCTTCTCATCATCCCACTCCATCTCTAGGGCCTTCCAATCTGTCGTGACCTTCCCTAGAGTGATAAGCCACTGAACACCCAGTATTATGTTGGTGTACGGAATATTGACCACGAAAAAGTGGTTAGTCAGTGTGTAGGTGCCCATCGTTACTGATAACTCTGGGACATAACAAGCACACACCATGGTTTGATCTCCTAGGACAAAAACTGAAAACCCATCGAAGCTCTCTGTCTGTATACCTCTCTGCTCAACCATCTATGCATTGGTGAAGTTGTGGGTTGCCCCACTGTCAACCAAAACTAATACTCACTGGCCATGTACTGTCCCCCTTACGCGCAGCGTCAAATACTTGGGAACTCCTCGTAATGCTGCAAGGGCCCCTTCGGTAGGTGCAAAAGCTGCACCACCTACTGCTGGTGGTGGAGGTGGCAAAGGCCCCTGCACGACATGACTATCTCAAGCCTCCACATCATCCTCCTCATATTCTTCCCCGCTGCTCTAGGAGAAAACCTCAATAAAGTGTGTTTTTCTAGCAACACATCTATGTCCTGGTGCCCACGACTCCTGACAGGTAAAGCACAACCGCTTCTTCTTCAACTCCCTCCCGGTGTCATCATCAATCTGTGCTCGTCCCGGATTCCCCTTCGGAGGTGGAATCCTCACATCCTTCCCCTTAGGCTGGAAAGCATGTCTCTGGGGGTAAGGTGTTTGGGTCTTGGGTAAGGCATCCTGTAAGTCCCGGGTCCTTTTAATAGCATCCTGGAGTGTGGCTGGTCTAGTGGACCTGACTAGACCCCGAAGTGGCTCTGCTAACCCCTCAACAAACATGTAGATCCTCCGTGTTGTGGATAGATCTGGCACCATCACTGAAATCCTCAAGAAGTCTACAATGTAGGTCTCTGGGATCCTTGTCTGTTTGATCCTTGTCAGCTCAACAAAGCACTGTTCCGTGATCCCTCCAGTAAAACCTCTCCATCAATCTCCTGGTGAACTTGACATATGTCGCCACTGTGGAATGTCCGAGTGTAACCATCCCATGGAACCACCAATCTTGGGCCTCACCATCCAAATGTAATGTCGCCACCTTGATGGCCTCTGCCTCTGACATCTGGTTAAGCTGGAAATAGATGTCCAACTTCTCCACGCAAGACCTTACCGAATTGTTTGATGAACCATGAAACGTAGGCAAGTGGAATCTACTAGCTGTGCGGTGGGTGTCTCCATCGTGATAATGCCGGTGTCCTCTGTGATGGTCACGGGGTCTACTATCCTGTTGGAGCTGAACAAAGTCTCTGAATGAGAGAGCATCCATAAACTCCTGCCCATAGGCCTGTTACTCTGCAAAATAACCACCCATATGATGGGCTCTACCTCCTGCTGGGCTTTGGGCCCCATGTCTGCTCTTAGGAAAGTGGCCATGGTAGAGCGTTTAGGGGCATGTGAGGCCATCTGCGGAGTAATATCACGCTGAGTGGCACCCTGCTCTGGAAAATGGTGGGATGTACCCGATCCCTCACCAACCTGGAAAACCCGTGGGTTCTCACGCTGTCTAACCTCTATTGCCATGAATCTCTGTCCCATCACCTCGATCTACCTCGACAAATCCTACACTGGTTTGAGGAGCATGTCCACAAATCTCTTCCCATCCTCATCTGCCACCAAATCCTCTTGCTCTGCATCCACCACAGGCTCCTTCTATTATGTGTCCACCACAGGCTCCTCCTGTTCTGCGTCCACCACCTGAACACAGTCTCCCTCTCCGTAGGTGTTCTTCAACCTACGCTCAATATCTCTATATTTCCTACCTCTGTAACAGATGTAGGGTTTCTCCCTCGGTGTCATAGACTGCTAGCTCCACAGGATGAGCTAGATCTATGCTCTGATACCACTGTAATATCCCGTTTTAGAGATATTCCCCAAACCCAAGCAAACTCTAACCAAATAACACACAAGTGATGCAGTAGCTGGGAAGCTCAAAGTGATGTAAATAACAGTGAGGCCACATAATAATATAAACCTGGAATACAAGCAGATACTCAAGAAATGCAGAGAGAAATGCTAAGCCATTTTATTATACTGAGTAATGGAATGAGTATAAGAGGTGATCATAAAGATGGCACCTCGACTTGCTCAAGGCAAGTGAAGAAATACACTCAGAATGGCAAGGTAATGGCTTCTCTCTGAATTGCGTCCAAGCTATTGGGAACTGCTCCTACTACTGGAACCAAATGAGGATTCGGGGCTGTTCCCCTCCTCAGAAAAGGATGAAACTCTAGAATCCGCCTCTACTCAATAAACCCAGAAAAGCCCAGAAAGATTTTCAAAAATGGCTGACCCCCGAAAATCGCCCCCTTGAGGATCCAGGCAATTCCCCAAGGCTCTGCATTTCCACTGAATAGAACCCTCCGAAATTATGCCCGAAACTCTGCCAAGAACCTCCAATATGCAAGGGCCGATCCCTTGCTCAATCTCCTAGCTCAAATCCTCCTCAAAACCCCAATCCAGAATTGCTACCCAAAAAGACTGCGTCATCCTCTCTCAAGGTTGCGCAAACATCAAGATGCTCAGCTCCTCCTCAACTCAAAAATCAATCCTCCTGTAAAGACTGTTGAAAACTACCTTGCCCAAGTAGGCACTCGAAGTCCCCTGGGGCTAAGGGGAGATCTTTGAATGGAGACACTCAATGCACTAAACAGTGCTGCAGACAGGCTAAACAGCCAGCGTGCTCTAAGTCGAAGTGACTAGGTCAAATGCACATAACCGAATGCCAAAATGAGGAGGCTCCTCTCTCCTTTACAGTGTTGGCCTCTCTCAATCCCAAGGCCCACCTACTCCAACGTAGCCCCTCTCTTGCCACATGCTCCTCTCCATTTGTGCAGTCCCTCCAAGTGTCTACGTGGGCCCCTCCTCTACATGGTCCTTTGGCCCCCTTGGCTGTGCCTTTAAGTTACAACATTGTGCTACTAGGGAGTGAATTTATTCTAAAAGTGAGTTATGTCCCCCTTTCCTCACCTTTTTATTTCTAAATAACTATAGAAGGCAAAATTGAGCAAAAATCGAATATTCCAATTAGCCATGGCTAATTAGGAATATTACATTTTCCGAAAACACAAGTAAAGTTATTTTCTAAATTATTACTATTGACAAAGAAAGAAAGATGCAAAATACCTAATCATCTACCGGAGTGACTCTTTCCTTCAATAGGTCAATGAAGCAACTAAATCAAAATAGTGGTACAATGGAAAAAATTTCAGAAGCAGCCAAACGAAATCAAAGAAAACAATTTCATTTACAAAAGGCTGAAAATTAACCTGGAAACCAAACTGATCATATGATTGAAGCTCAAGTAGAGAAATAAACAGAGAAATTTCAATTTTTTCTTAATCATCGTGGGTCAATAGTAGACACCAATGCGATGGTCGTGGTTGTTAAGCATAAACATGTGATGATATTGTATATGTTAAGCAAAAAGCCACAATGGGCACAAAAACCTAAGAAAAAAATAAAAATTCTCAAAAGCTTTCATAGTTTTAGGGTTCCATAATTAATGAAGGTTGACCAAAAGACTTAGAACGTAGTTCAACTTTTTCAAAGGAATAGGAAGCTAAATAGCATCTCGCTCCCCATTGGAGCTACGAATTTGTTAGGCAGACAAATCTCATTCTATGGATAGAACAATATCTCCCTAGAATTGGAAACCAATCCTATAAACAAATAAACAAATAAGTGCAAACATTCCCTAATTTATGACTGAATCATAAATATAAGAAGATGCAAAGACGCATGTTGTTCCACAAAATGATTTTTGATGACCCTCACCGTTGTCCTTTGTAGCTTTTAGCCTTTATCCCTTGATGCTCCAAGAGGACACATATAAATACAAAACAAAACAAGAGATCAAAGCATAATATATATCAAATATTCAATAATAAACCATTTGAAGAGATCAAGGAGCCTTACAATAAACATTATAACACACGCATATGAGAAAGAGACAAATATTTGTATTAACGATAAATAGCAGGGGATTTACAACCAAGTTCCTTGATGTTGGAGTCTCCTTGCAATGATCCTCATCCTAAGCCTTTGAAATGAAAATAAATCCAATGGAAATTTGAGCAACATTTAGGTGAGTTTAGAGGTCTGAAATGGCAACCCAACTCTCTTTTCAAGCATTGTATTTATAGGAAAGAGTGGAAATTTAGAGATCCATGAAGGGAGGATAGAGATCCACAATGAGTGGGATGGATTGATTATAGGAGGAAGGAGGCCTAAGATATGAGGAGCTTGAGCTCAATCTCAACCAATTCGCATTAGATACCCATTACAAGGCTTCTAGAAGAGGAAGCTCCATTTAGTTTTTATTTTTACTCATGTAAGAAGATCATCGTGACTGTAACAAAGGAAACCATGATTACATCGTGGGTCATTAGTTATTCAAGGGGCGACCATCGCAGGTTGTGAACTAAGGACCCATGATGATTTTAAAAATGATTGTTTTTTAAGTATTTAACCTAGGATTCTTATACTTAATGATAGGTAATTCTTCCATCTTTCAATGGGACTTATGATCATAGTTTATCAGATCATGTAAGACTCAAATTCGGTATCATTTGTATAAGTGTGACAAATTGATGTGTAACAGATTTCCCCGTAAAGTACAAAGTCAGAACTGATATGATGACTAAAGTGCTTTAACATGCAAAAGCAAGGATCAAGGAATCACTATTAAGAGACCTGCAAATAAAAAATAAAAGGAATTACAGTACAATATCATTATCATCACTAAGGTAGGCATTCCCATACTCAAAGTACAAGTATCTCAAAGAGCAAGTACATAATTGTGCAAATATCCATGTAAATAATAGACTCAATATGGATACAACCATCAAATATGGATCCATTTCATAGTCATGAATATTTAAAACTCGACACAACCTTAAATATATAGATTAGATCTAGGGTATTTGTCTTCTAACAATCTATCCAAAGTACGAATCTAACCATGTGAATAAAAAAGTTGAAGTCGAACATGGTAGAGACCATTTGATCACTAACTGGTGATGAAGATCGTTAACAGATGTGAGATAAACCAATAATAATGACAATGGTTCTCAAGGTACTCAAGTACAATCTATGAGGTGTGAATAAATGTCTTGAGGTCAAACACCCATAGAATCATCCAGTTGAAGGCCAATGTCAAGAACTTGTTGTTGGAAGTGAGAAACCCGCCATTATGGCTTGCAGGCTCCAGTGTAGCAAGGGAGGTTTCTAGATAAACTGCCTATATAATGCACTGAAGTCAATTGGAAGCGACCCGTCATTGGAGGGCCTATGACATGAAATACATGTCAAGTTTTGAAGAAGAAATTTGGATTATTTTAGGATTGATTTAGATACGACTGATGTGATTGAAGGTAAGATTGCAAAGTGATTTTTACTGCTATTGGACTTCTCTCGAACATATTGGCGACGTGACATTTTGACTTGGAAGCATTTGAATCACAATAGGACCAAAGACCAATTATGAAGACTTTCAATGAGGTATGATCAAATAAGTGACAAATGGATTTCCCAACCCTCACATAAAAAGAGACAGAGTGTCATGTTCAAGAGCAACATATTTCCTTTATAGAATACATTTCCGATTTTTTCCCACCATTACTGGCAAGTACCTCTTTATTTTTACACAAGCTTGAGGAGGATAATATATGATTTTCATATAATCTCATCCTTTAGATGAGTCCTTCGGAGTATTTTTTAAAGAACCTAGGAAGGAGTGGTTTAGTCTCATCATAATTGACAAGTCCTACACTATTTATATTTTACGAGTTCACTGAAGGGGTAACTCAACTTCATTTTTCAAATTTAGGGAGTCTAAAAATAAATGAAAAGGAAACTCCAGTAGATTCTTTTTTTGTAAATTTAGTCCCCCGAGCCTCAAAAAGTATAAAATAATACAAGGGAGAACTCTTCTAGTCATAATTGACTAAAGTATACTTTTTTCGTAAATATTTTACGTAGTCCAAAAGGGGTAAACTTATACTAGGTAGATGTTTCTTCATGTATTTTTACGAGCATGAAAGAAACAAGTTTACTCGACAATATTTTCATATTTTGAGACTCTAAAAAGAGCTTAAAGACGACTCCAGGGAGTTCCCTTTTCGTTCAGTTTTAACGAGCCCAAAAAAGTGATAAAAGTATGCTCAATAACTTATTCTCATGTATTTATGAGAACAAGAAGAAACAAAGACTAAGTTTGAGATAAGTTTATTTTTTACACAAGCTTGAAATAGTGAAAAAATTGTGCTTGACATAAGTTTCATTCCCCCAGCATAATGCAATAGGTTAGTGGCATGATAGCTGAAGACCCCCCAAACTTCATTTGATCTGCTTAGGTAGACTACTGGTTACTAATAGGCAGATGAAATGTAGGTCATTTATGATATCAAGTGAAAAACTCGAATCAACATTTGTAAGATCTAGTCAAAGACTCGAATCATTTAGAGGGGAATCTGTTTCATTTTTTAATGAGCTTGACAAAGGAAAATAACTATACTCATGGCACCTTGTTTCATTTTTAACGAGCTTTACGTAAGAAAAGGAACTATGCTCATAACACCTTGTTTCATTTTTTAATGAGATTGGCACAAGAAAAGTATTTTTCTCATAGGTTGGTTTCATTTCAATGCAAGCTTGAAATGAAAATAAATATGCTTGGTTGTCTATTTCATTTTTTAATGAGCTTGACATAGGAAAGAACCATTCTCACATGACCTATTTCATTCTTTAATGAGCTTGACACTATAAAGAAAAAAACTATGCTCATGATACCTTGTCATGGATTTGCTCTGGAAGGAATACATGCCAAGGTAGAATACTCGATCATGGCTTCCAAGAGGTCTTCAACGAAAGGTCAATAGTCACAATGTTTCCATTATGAGGGAAATACATCGAATGAAAGAGTGTGGACATGACAACTTTCATTGCATAGACATAGCCTTGCCCGAGGAGCAAATTGAAATCTAAGGGGCCTTGGATTACAATAACACCAATATAAACGATTTTTCCTTCCAAGTTAATGAGCAGTTGAGGAAGGATCCCTAAAGGTTCACTGGATCTTCTGTTAAAATCCAATAGATTCTTAGTTATAAACACAAATTGAGGGGATCTGAAAGCTTGCCAAGCGGTTGAGGATAAAATGCTAACATAAGCACCTTCGTATACAATAGTGCAATACACGTCCTTATCAAAATATTTCAAAATGATTTGGAAAGGGATGTGATAAGGGAGACATGGCTCTATTAGTCTATTCCAATCAAGGGAAATGACCTCAATACTTGGAGGGGGTTCTATGAAAATGGGTGAAATGCCCCCTTATGCGGTGGAATATGAAGTAACAAGAAGAACATGAGCGCTATTAACTTCGCTCTCTAAGGGAGAGTGGAATCGACCGAAGAGAGAATTGAGTTGACCACTTCATCAACCAATGGTTCATCAATTTGAGTGGTGTGGTTTTTACTCTCCAAGGGAAGAGTGGGATTGACTGATCTTGGAATGGGGTCAATCACTTCGTTAACTAACAATAGGTTGGGAGAACGCTTACGGTAACCAGTTGGAAGTTTCTGCTGAGAAACAATAATATTTTCCAACACTTTGGAGGAATTATCAATACGAGGTCAAAGGTGAGTTTTATGACTCCCTTCATATAGCCTACAAGGAAACCTAACTTTACCCTTTTTCCTTGGAACCTTATAATCATTGGTTTATGGATCAACAATAAGTTGATGAGAATCTTGGGACCACACTTTTAAGACCTTAGGAATACCAGGACAATTGATAAGAAGGTGGGAATTGTTACAAAGCTTGCAAGGGTATTTTGGTTTGTGATGTATGTTGGAGGGTTCCTCAACACTATCAACACTCACAACAATTGTTGGTTGGTTGGGTCCTTTCTTATCTTGCTTCTTCTTCTTCTTCCCTTTCTTCTTATTCTTATCCTCCTAGTTATTAGTATTAAAACTTTAACTAGGTGAAGAAGAAGAAAGGGAATAAGACAGGACAAGTGAAGAAGGTAAAGTATCAACATGAGGTTGGTCTTGTTGAGGTGAAGCAACTTGGGTATTTGGGACCAAAGAAGTTGAAAACAACCATACCAGTAAACCTATCATGAATCTAAGAAGAGACAATGTAGCAATGTAAGGAGGGACAACATTTATAAAACAAGGAAAAGGACTAGGATCCCTGTTAAAAAGGGTTCCTTGATTGGTAAATTCCAGAACTGTTGCCATTATATTCAACCCTAGGTCTACTAAAAGTGAATTTTAATTAAGAATTTTAACAATTTATTATAGTTAAATTCATAATTAGCATCAATGAAAATAACAAAAGTAATTAAAATAGGATACTAGGTATAAAAGGTTACGAGGATTCCGTGAACTGTAATATATTGTAAGTACTTTCAAGCAATCTCACCAAATTATGTGTTTGGTTTATCACAAATAAGAAGTCATATGATGCAGTTACCTATGGCAAGTTTGAAACCTAGAAAGGGTATTCTGATATACCCAAGAGTATGTGGAAGCTCAGTCTGTGTTATTGTTGTATAATGCATCCTGTACGAGGGGAAGCATTCCGATATACTCATCATACGTGGAATACCAACCACCTGTAGAATGTAACGTAGACAAATAATGACAACTCCTATGTTTATAAACGTCATAACACGTCTTCTGTTAGGTCCCTATAATACTAGTGTATTACCCTTATTGTTGTTGTTATTGTACCCCCCTATTGTTATTGTTGTGCCCATGTATCCTCCTTGTTGTTATTGTTGTGCCCTAACATCATTATTTTTATGTAGGATCTGATTATATTGTGACCCCTTAGACTCCTATATAGACCAAGGAGGTATTATCACTTGTATCATCTAAGAATTGTTTATTTATATAATGTAAAGGAGGTTGTCCCCTCAAAGAGGCTAATTTTTAAGTCATTGATTTATATTTTCTTCTATTTTGTGAGTTAGTTGGATAAGATTTGGTATTAGAGCTTTGGATTCTAGGGTTTTTCTTCTTCAAACAAGTCATCTTAGAATTTTGCTATAATTTTTTTCGACAAGGCTTCAAAAGCTAAAATTACAACCACGTGGAGCCAAAATATTGGTGAACTTTTTTTAATAATTCTAGATCTGGGTTCAATATATTTTTAGAGATATGATTCGAGGAAGTTAGGGTTTTTGCATGCTCCAGAATTCAATCTCAAATAGGTGACCTAGGGAAAATCATCATAACTTTCTCTCCAAGCATCAGATTTACATTTCTTAAAAAGTTTCTAAATTTTCACAGACTTTAGTTTTTTCGTGTATCATTTTCATGGATGAAGGTTGAAATAATGACATGTGGAGTTTCGTACAAGTTTGCTATACTGAACTTGTCGATAGTCAGGTCATCATGGGAGATTGGGCATAACTCTTTCTTGAAGAATCCAATCTTTGTCTAACTTGTGCGGTTGGAAAAGAATCAGAGGGTTACTAAAAGACGAAAATTAAGACCTTGGAGATCTGAAATTACAGAGATACAATAGTTTCAATATCGAGCTCCTAAAAAAGGAAGAAAAAGGCGTGTAATTTTTTGAAATTTTGAGGAACTATAAATTGCTCTAGAAAGTGCCATAATATCAAGCTAACCATGGGGGAATACGTATTGAATAGTCCAATGATTTTGATTCTAATGGGCGGTGATGATGTTGTACTAGGAGTCCAATGGTTACAATCTTTGGGGATGATATCTTTTAATTTTCAAGAACTTTTCTTGATTTTTTTTTTGGGAAGGAAAGGAAGTTGAACTAAAGGGTATCACAGGGAAATCGAGAAAGATAATCAACTCTAATGACATGAAAATATTTTGAAGAAAGAACAACGAGGTGTAATTTCACAGTTATGCTCACTAGAGGTTCAAACATCAAAAGCATCTATTCCTCCAGATCTTTAAAAGGTCTCAGACAATCATTTCAAGGTATTTGAGACTCCCAAAGGCCTCCCACCTATTCATGTTCAGGATCATACTATTCATTTGATTCCAGGAAGTGTTCCTCCAAACATTAGACCTTACATATATCCCTATGCCCAAAAGAGTGAAATTGAATGTATGG
Organism: Pinus taeda; assembly: GCA_000404065.3. NCBI lineage: Eukaryota > Viridiplantae > Streptophyta > Pinopsida > Pinales > Pinaceae > Pinus > Pinus taeda. The sequence goes on from APFE031453465.1 coordinate 29,092, forward strand.
TTGCATAAGTTTTAGATGCTGGTATAATTCAACCTAGTCAAAGTTCTTTGTCTTCTCCAATAGTATTGGTGCACAAGAAGGATGGATCATGGTGCATGTGCCTATATTACAGGGAGCTCGACAAGATCATTATTAAAGATAAATTTCCCATGCTTGTCATTAATGAATTGTTGGATGAATTGCATGGACCAATTTACTTCACCAAGTTGGAACTTATTTCACGATATCATCAAATCAGAATGAAGACTGAAGACATTCTGAAAACAACACTCAAAACTCATTAGGGTCATTATGAATTTTTGTTCATGCTTTCTGGCCTTACTAACATAACCTTCCACATTTCAAGTTTTGATGAATTTCATTTTCAAACCCTTCCTTAGAAAACTTGTGTTAGTATTTTTTGATGATATACTAATCTACAACAAGTCTTGGAAGGATCATGTTAAACATGTCGACAGGGTGCTCAAACTATTGGAGGAGAAACAATTATATGCAAAAGCCTCCAAATGTTTCTTTGAAGTACAAGAGGTGGAATATTTGGGTCATATTGTATTTGATAAGGGTGTTAAGGTAAACCCTAACCAAATTAAAGCCATTAAGGAATGGAAAATCCCCACAACCATAAAGCATCTTCGAGGATTTCTCAGGTTGACAGGGTATTATGACAAGTTTGTTAAGAATTATGGGAGAATAGTAATACTTCTAACAACATTACTAAAGAAAGATGCATTTTCTTGGACTCCAAAATCAACTAAGGCCTTTGAACATCTTAAAGAGGAAATGTGCCAAGGATCGACCTTAACTATACTAGACTTCATAAAAACCTTTATTATGGAATGTGATGCCTCGGGAGACAGAATTGGTATTGTTTTAATGCAGAAGGGAAACCCATTATTTTTTAAAGTCGTCTAATCAAAAAGTATTTACACAAATCTATTTATGAGAAGGAAATGTTAGCAATACTACTTGCACTAAAGCAATGACGAACTTGCCTAATGGGAAGACACTTCAAGGTAAAAATAGATCATGATAGTTTGAAATACTTTTTGGAATAAATATTATCTTCATAAGAGCAACAAAAATGGGTCACAAAGATGTTGGGTTATGACTTTGAAATCATCTACAAAAAAGGGAAGCAAAATGTTGTTGCAAATGCACTCTCAAGAAATGATGAGGATGTGGAAGCATTGTTTTGTGCCATTTCTATTATCCAACTTGATTGGATAGCCGAAGCAAGGGATGAATGGAAGAATGATGAAGAGGTGTGGACACTCATTCAAAAGTTACAACAAGATCCCAATACATCCGATACATTTAGCTGGAAAAATGATTCATTAGGTGTAAAGATTGCTTATATCTTTGTAAGAATTCTCAACTCAAGCAAAATATTCTTTTGGAATTACACACCTCCGCTTTAGGAGGGCACTCAGGATTTTTAAAAACTTACCACAAGGTCAAGAAGGAATTTTTTTTTGGATGGCCTTAAATCTGATATTCAAAAGTTTGTGGTAGAATGTGTTGACATAATTAAGACCCCGGTTTGTTACAACCTTTAGCCATTCCAAGTTAGCGTTGGGAGGAGGTCCCAATGGATTTTATCACAAGTTTATCCAAGTTTGAAGGAAAGTATGTCATCATGGTGGTAGTTGATAGAATTACCAAGTATGTACACTTTTGTGAATTATTTCATCCTTTTAAAGCCAATACAGTTGTTATTGCATTTATGGAAATAATTCAAAAGCTACATGGAAACCCAAATATTATTGTAAGTGACAAAGATCCCGTTTTCACTAGAAATTTTTGGATGAAATTATTTTCTTGTCTTAGTAATCAATTAGCTCATAGATCATCTTATCATCCTCAATTTGACAGGAAAACTGAGAAAGTGAAAAAATGTTGGAAGGATATCTTCGTTGCTTTGTATATGATAAACAAACACAATGGGTCAAGTAGTTACTTCTAACTAAATGGTGGTATAACAATTTCTTCCATACTGTAGCAGAAATGACCCCATTTATGACACTTTATGGATATCATCCACCATCCATCACATAACCTTTAAGAGAAAATTCTAAGGTTCAAGCAGTGGAAGGTCACATAGAGCATCAACAACAAGTTCTCCAACTCTTAAAGGATATTTTGGATTGTAGATTACTGTGGTGTGGTTTCTGAGAGGAATTCGGATTTTCCACAGTGTTCATCTTTACATTGGTCGATGTTTCGAGTCTAGACCAAGACTCATCATCAGGACTGATTTACGGAGAAAAGAAAAGCATAGAAAAAGGTTTGAGATAAATATGCACTAGGTTTGTTGTAAAGACTGTTTGGCCGACCAAATTGACTGTTAATATTATTATTTACCATTATTTTAGTTAATTTCTGAATTAATATCATTTTATGTTTACTGAATATATTACTATTACTTTGTTCTTATTATTATTTCTTATTAAATTATCTTATAATTTATACTTGTTATATTATGATAATTCTTTATTTATGATTGCTCATGTTAATGTTTAAGTGTAATTAACTTATTATTTAGGTTTATGTTATTATTTATATAATAAGTTTGTTATTATTAATCTAAAATTAAATTGTGAGATTGTTTATATGTTATTTGTTTGAATTAATTAATAAGTTTTATTACCATATGTAATTTATTTATAATACATCATTATTGTGTAAATAATTTGTAATTAGTTAATAAAAGGTCTACAATATCATTGATATATTAAGATTATTCTATTGTTAATTTATTAATTAAATAGAAATGTGGGATGAGTTATGAGATATTTTATTTAATAGATTAAATTAATCAATAAGTTTTATTCTAATAATTACCAATATATTATGTTATTCATTTATAATTTCTAATAATTCTAATAATTACCATTATATTATGTTATTCATTTATAATTTCTAATGTCTTACGAAATTAATAATTTTTTTTTTTTTTAGAGGTTCATATTATTATTAATATGCCAAGTATATTATGTTGCTACTTTATTAAAAGTGTATGGGAGAGAGCTTCAGGGTAATAGGGTATTTAATTAATCGATTTAAGATTTAGTTACTAAGCCATATTAATAATTTTCTTATTAATTCTATTGATTTTAACATTATTTATATGACTATGTTTTATCACGCTAATTTACTATGTTTTATTTATGATTTATATTCTTAATTTAATTTATGTATGCGGATGCTATTTATTAACATTGAAGAGACTTATGTTATATGTATATGCCCTTAATGCTAATAAGGTTTTTTATTATCTATGTATGATTAAAATACAATGGGACTAGTATTATGCTGCTAATTCAATTAATATATTTTTAATTAAAGGTAATATTATTTGGAGCTTTTAAGAGATTAAGGATAAATGATTAGGCATGATTTATCCTTGACTAAAGAAGAGCTGAATGGTCAAAACTCTTAAGGTTCTAAAGGAAGCCCTGACTAAGAGAGGAACAGCCAAGATAAGGAAGAGAGAGGGAGAAGGAGAAGGAAGGGAGAGATGCATTATTCGTGGGGGGTGAGCAAAGAGTTCCATTTTTTGCTAATTTCCAAGCCTCCATCCCTATTAAGGTTGCGCGGGTGTTTTATGATTTCAATAGCTTCTCTAACTTTTCGCTTGAAATGGTGATCTTCATTGGCAATGACTTTAGCGTCTTCCAGGCATATATGGTGATTTGTTTTACCTACATGCTCAGCCAAGGCTGAAGAGCGGGTTCTTTCATTACGTATATCTGCATTATGTTCTTTGAGCCTAATCCTCACAGACCTACCTGTTTCCCCTATATATTGCTCCCCGCATGAGCAATCGATGATATACACCGCTTTTTGTTGAAGCTGCTCTTGGTTGTCCTTTACTGATTTCATTCTTTGTTTGATGGTTGACCAGGGTTTGAATGCAGTCTTTATATCTTTCTTTTTGAGGATTTTAGCTATCTTGTCAGTGACCCCTTGAATGTATGGAAGGTAGGCATTGGAAGTCAAGGGGTCTTTCGTCTTGCTTTTATTATTTTCAGATTTGGCCTTTTGAATGGCCTTGAATATGCTTTTATTGTTGTATCCTAAGTTGGCGAATGTTCTTTTCAGGTAAGTAATCTCCTCTTCAGTATGGTTTTCATCTGAGATTCTACAAGCTCTAGTGAAGAGGGTTTGCAGCACCCCCATCTTTTGAGCTGGGTGGTGGTGTGAGTCAGCATGCAGGTAGTTGTCGGTATGAGCTTTCTTTCTAAATACTTTATGACCTATGGAACCATCATTTCTTCTTATGAGGAGAATGTCCAAGAATGGTATGCAATTATTCTCTTCTATCTCCATTGTAAATTTGATGTCTTCAGATATGCTATTAAGATGGTTCAAAAACTTATTAAGTTCATTATCACCATGAGGCGAGTTGACACTGGTGTCATCTACAAACCTAACCCAAGATTTAGGTTTTAATGGGTATGTATCCAGAGCCTTCTTCTCAAATTTTTCCATGAAGATATTTGCTACGATCGGTGAAAGAGGTGATCCCATAGCAACACCTGAAGTTTGTTCAAATATTTCACCTTGGAAGGACAAGAAGGTGGAGCGAAGACAAATTTCAGCTAATTTTGTAGTTTGGGGGTCTGCCACTTCTTTAACCACTTGAATCGCTTCATCTAGGGGGATTTTGGTGAAGAGCTGGACTACGTCAAAACTAACGATTTTATCTCCGGGATGTAATTTAGTTTTTTTAATGAATTTGACAAATTGATTGCAATCTTTAATGTAAGAGCTAGTCTTGCCAACTAGCGGGGATAAAATGCTAGCGACATATTTTGCTAACTCATACGTGGGTGACCCTATAGTGTTGACTATAGGTCTTAAGGGGACTTCATTTTAATGTATTTTAGGGGCTCCATAAATATGAGGTGTGATTTCACTATTAGGGGTTAGTCTCTTTTTTAGTTTATCGTCAAGATTGGTTTCTTTAATGGCTTTCTTTACCAGGTTCGTGATTTTGGAGATGGGGTTTTTCTCTAATTTCTTGTAGCTACCACTATTATATAAGTGGTCTTTCATTTTGCGTGCTTCTTTCACACTTAGTTGATCCTTCTAAATCACACATTGATCTCCCAACCTAGTCTCACAGCAGTTATGGGCTTGCATCCATAAACTACGCAATCCTTGAGGGAAAGCAGCCTTGATGATGGGAATTGTGTAGTCCTGAATAGTAGTCAGCCTTGAGATCAGAAACTGCAAAGTCATGGAATTCAGCCCAGCATTGAGCCCAGAAATTGCGCAATCCCTCACTAAGCTCTGAAACTACACCATGTATTGTGTCGGAAAGTAGCCTAGTTCCCCGAAACTGTGCAGTATTTCCCGACAGTGTGCATAGTAATTTCCTAAAAAAAGTTAAAAAGAAAAAAACATCCCTAGAAATTAGGAACCTATTTTTGGTATCCCATAGGAGGCACTTTTTCTATTTTTAGAAACTTCTGCCAAGTGTTGCTTTTTCCTTGATTTTAGGCATGCACGTCATAAAACCTAATTCGCTCAAATATATTTAATCAATGCTTCTAGAGCTCATTTTCATATTTAAACTTGGAGATTTAGCATTCCTAAGGAGATCAAGGAACCATCGGTGTGATCATCGTCACTTTTCCGGGTGAGTTTCGCTTTTGTCATCTTTTTTCGCATTTTTTGTCACTTTTTGTCACTTTTTCTTGTGTGAATGTTGTTTCACTTATTACTCTTAATGATTGTTGTATTTTAAACTTGTTTTAACTTGTATAAGTGTTGTTTTAACTTTTATATTTCCTTTCACAAGTGTTGCATTGGTTTTCTATTTTTTCACCAAGGGTCGTCGTTGCAGCAACTCTCCTCACATACTTGATTTTCCTTCTGTTTGATTAATTGTTTCACTTGATCAACATGGATTTATTCATACTTAGTCAGATCTACACTCAAGATCACACTATCTCTCAAATCTACTCGTTTTTCACACTTCCCTTGGGTAGATATGCATTTTCCTTGGTCGGTTCAACTTGCCCAGCTGGGCACTATGCAATCCTAAGGCTCAAGCCACAAGCTTGGCCTCTAGAATTATGCAGTGCACAATCCAAGTTGGCTCCAACTACACATTGTGCATTTCCTAAAACCATCTTGTCACCTTATCCACTGAGACTACGCAATGCATAATCTCTCCCAGACATGTGTCGAGGATGAACTGCGCATTGCGCAATTTCAACCCATAATCTTCAACTTTGGCTGTTGGGAGTGCACAATGTGTAGTTCCCACATGCATCTAGTCCCTCCTATCAATTAAAATTGTGCAATCCTTCTCCCTAGTTTCTAGGTTTGTTGCTTGAACATGCCTTGTAAGTAGATTTTCTTAAGACTAATATTTGCTTTCCATGAGATTAGTTTTTGTCCCACAAGTACCACAGTTGTTGAGAACCTCTCCAAAAGTCATTGTTACCATGGCACCAAAGAGATTTTCTTCAAAAGAAACCATTGAAGTGAAACTGGGGAAGCAATTGAGCAAGTGATATTCTGAAAGGTTTGGTGAGAGAGCCATCGAATTTTCGATAGAAACCCCCCCATGTATACAAGACATATACCCTCACGAAGGCCTACCAGGTCTTGGTTATTGTAGCTTGCAGGATCCATGGTAAGCAGAGCACAAAAACCTTTCCTGAAAGGTGGGTAGTCTTATTGGGTTAGGTGGTGAATGAGGGGAATTTGTTCAACTAGTCAGATATTTTGGCTCGACATTTGAAGGCCCACGTAGCACAAGCTCAGAGTCCTCCCAATGGTGAGAAAACAAGGTTTTATATGTTTTCATATTTACTAGATGTGAAATGTGCACAACAACAGTTCCCTAGCATGAATTGGACATGGGAACCATGATAATCTGCCATACATATCTATTACAAGTTTCTTTCGAATTGTAGTTATCAAGGGGTAATGGCACAAATAACAGACTCATCATCCCATTGTACAAGCTCATATTCGAAGAAGATCCACCTTACATGTCACGAGGAGAAATGGAGGCAATAGCAGACATCATAGATTGGTATGCATCACCAAGTGGCACCTTCCTTAGAGTGTTTGGTAGAGAGAAGCCTACACATGTTTTACCAAGGTATGTCACCAACCAAACTGTCATGTAAAAATTGTTGTATCATCTTGCCACAGGGTTGTCAAAAGTGTTGCATAGGAAGAAGAAAGAACCATGGCCCACTCTTCCTTTGTAAATTACATTATACGAGATAAAGAACTTGAAATTCATGGATGTCGAGGGAAAGGAGATAGTGACTTTTGAATTCGATACTTGAGATTTTAATCTGTATGATCCCCATGGTATTTGTAAAGACCATTCTGTGAGAGTTTACTTTTCATGGATGGATGGGGCATTACATTGGCTAGGGGAGGATCCATGGCATTATTTCTACAATACCTCTAGACTTCGTGATCCATTCAGTTTAGCAGGGACTTCACATGCGGCTCCACAGATGACAACAAGAAGCTACAGCAGCAAAAGGTAACAATCCTATGCAAGAAAGGGAAATAGGAATATTTATAATAGTCCAGAGGGAGAAAAAAGTTGCAAGATGAAAAATCAATCCTATTATCATGAAAGAAACTTTGGAAGCAGAAGAAAAGAGGAAGCATTGGATACAGAGAGTAGAGTAGAGGAAGAGACAAAAGCAGAGGTTACAGGAAGCATAACTAAAGTTGCAGGAGACAAAGTAGAAATTGAAGGAATAACAAGAATTGAGGAGGGGAGAACTGGAAGAGAAGTGGAAGCATGAAGAAGAACAAATCCAAGGCACAATGATAGAGGAAAATGTGTCAATCTGGATGATCATGCATCACATGCATTCTGTAGAGAAAGGTTGATAGTTGGACACCAAGAAGCATCTAAATTCCATTGTCGAAGCCAAATTAGCCTATTAGGGAGAAACAAGATCAAACATTCAGTATTTGACAGTTGATAATGAGCAATTGACATAGAATTTGCAAGCTTCCAAGCAAGGGGTACAACAACTACGAGCAGCAGTAAAGAATGCAGTTTCCGCATAGGTTTACTTGCAGAATATGAGAGTAACAATATTTTTTGAAGTATCAACACTTGGGGAAACCATGCGAAAGTTCTATGAGGGGTTTGTCACCATACATAGAGTATTTTTCCATTTGCATGGATTACAGAAGTAGAGAAAACAGTTTGTTAAAACTCTCAAGAACATACAAGCTTCCATTTCCTATGTGCAAGAGTGAACAATGTGATACAAAGGGGCATCGCTTGACTTAGTCAAGAAAATGAAGCCACGAGCAGAGCTGGAGAAAGCGAAAGTTCAGATGTTGATTCGAAACAAAAAGCATCTTGCCTTATTCACTGGCAACATTCAGGCCTCATATATATGGTTTTTCAATAGTTTATATATATTGGTGATAACTCACAAGATCCCATCAGTCGTTTCACTCACCAAAGCCAAACCTAAGAAGCAAGTCTAGTAGGAGATTGAAGAGTACTTGGAGCAGCTGAGACAAGTGTCCACCAAGGAGGATTTAGAGGTGAATAGACAAAAATGTAGAATTACATTGGTGGTCCTCTCTAAGTCAGAAAAACATTGCTCATGCTTTAAAACAAACTTGAAACTAGTTACAAGACATTGTACCTAGATTCCATGGAGGCTAGAGTCTACTTCCATCCAGACACCATCATGCAGTTTGCGGACATCATTACACAGTATCAAAATTGGCACCGATATATGACTGAGAAGTAGCAAGTGGAGGTTGTTGAGCTAGATTTCTCCCAAACTCAAGCGTCATAGTGTTGTGTCTTTTTAGGCTGTCAACATGGGTCCAAGTTTAAATGTAATATTATTTGTAATTATGTTGTAAGTGAAATTCCAAGTGTCAATATTGGAATATGAATATTCATCATGTAATGTAATGAGTGATGTTTGTAAAGAAGTTGAAGAGTCATAAGGGAAGTCCAAAGGTCACAAAGGGGAGTTTAGGAGTCACCCCCTCTTTTTATAAATAGAACCTCATAACTCATGTAAGAGGCTTTTGGGAGCCAAGATTTTGGCTAGGCCTAGGCTTAAAAGGAGCTTGGGAGTATTGTGAAGAGCCTTAGCCTCTCTGTAGCATAGCGTGGGTCTACTTCTTTGGAGGAGCAGGTGTTCTTGACTTCAATGTTCCACTATTAGACCTAGTGGTCCATTAATGGTGTATATATGAATGGAACTTTCACTTATAATAAATAACATCAGAGCCAGCATGCCATCATGCATATGTTGTTAATATAGTATGACTATTCTTGATGTATTTGTAATGTATGTTATTTAAATTATGCTTATGCTTATAAACTATTTCATTTGCATTTTTCTGAATCTTGTTGAATGTGTGTTGATGTATTAATTCATCACTTTAACTTGTGGACTATTTTGAATCTTAGCCTATGATGTCATTATGCTCATGTGTTCCTTTCAAGATGCATACTATTACAGGCTTCCAAGGGGTTCACTTCCTTTTCCCTTCATGTGTTGGAACCTTCATGCATCACACTTAACTCTCCGTAGGGTCACACTCTTGCTCTCACCCAAAGTTACCATACTTCACTTTACGCATTTTCGTAGTCAAGGCATAACATTGCCACCCACTGTTGGGAGTCCTACTCCAAATGGTGTGAGTTCTAGTTGGGACTTCATATCAGGGAGATCCCCTAAATGTTGGCAGGTCCAGCATTGTCAATGCTACTCTATTGCATCAATCTATTTGTGAACCACCACTCACAGGGAGCACCAATTCCCTTTGATTGTTTGCTAGCACCCACTAGAAAGAGACACTAACTCCCTCCTTTTGTAGGCACCTGATCATCTTACTAAAAGGACCATCTAAAGCACTAACTTTGTGGATTTGTAGCAAGAACCAACTTGCAGGAGGAAAAAAACTCCAAGCCTTCTCAAACACCCACTAAAGATGGAATCACCAACTTCCTGTATGGAGGATCCAACCCACACTTAAGAAAAACTTACTGCTCATTGTAAATGGTAGCCTCTCTTCTTGTTTTCATCTCTTTGTTCTCCTAATACCTTGGCCCACGTAACATTCTTTATGCTCTTCTCACTCTGGAGCATCCCACTGTTCTTCTCAACAATAGTAACTCATCACAGCTCTCTCAGCACTATTTCCACACAACAACATCATATTGATCTCAGCCCTCTAATCTCAACAACAATCATTTAGCACTCAACCCCTTCTATCCCACAGGCTCTCTCAGCCTCTCACACAGTAGCGTAGACTCTCTCGGCCTATTTCCTCTGCATAGGCACTCTCAGCCTCTTCTTTGCAGCACAGGCTCACTCCAGCTCGCACAGCAGCACTGACACACTCAACCTCTTTTCTCTGCAACATAGGCACACACAACATCTTTTTGTAGCCTAGGCACACAGACTCTCCTCAGTAATGCACTCACAGCCAATGCTCTCCACACAACACACTAGCAACATTTTTTCTTCCCAACCTTGCTCAACTACAATCTTAGGTTTAGTTTCACTGAAACATAATAATTGATGTTGTTTCTTTCAACCATCATTTCACCATTCATGATGCCTGAGTGTACTTCTACACTTAGAACTCCTTCCTTTTGTTTCATTTGATACATTGCTACTATGATAATATTAAATGCATAGCATGGGCTTCTGATAATTTTCTCTTGCTTAGCTACCCAAAAATTGCAGTTGCAGATTAAGTGTTGCAAGGAATGTCCACCTTAGTGTCTTTCAACCTACCAAAAAATAAATCTTAGTCACATTGTAGACTTAAGGAGCTCTTTCATTAAATTTAGCTTGTACTAACAGTATGGCTCTTTACCGCACACGACATACTTATGAATTGTCTTCCACAGACTAACACGTACCTTAGGCTTGGCTCTCCTTCATGTAATCAAATATTTTGTTCTGAGGTTTTTTTCTTCATTTAATCTCTTGTAGCATGCATGGGGGATCAGAGATGGATTACTTCAACTCAAGATAGTGTTGAAAATAGCAACAAGAAACGTTAAAAATACAATCCAAAAATTCTAGTTTAATTTTCCTTGAATTAAACTGAGAATTAAAATCGAATTCTATTCTCATAGCAACTTGTAAATAGTTAATTAAGTTTAATTAACTTAATTATCTTAGGAATTTCGAGTTGGAAGTCTTTCTAAAGTCATGTATATGTTCTCCCTATATTATAGGGGTCCAGAATGAGTTAAGTATGAGTTGTAATTAGTTAACTCAGTGTACTGAGTTAAGTCTAGTTAAATTAGTTCCAAATAGTTTGAGGAACTAATAGTGAATTAACAATCAGTTGGTGAACTAATGCATTAACTAGTGCTACTCTAGCTAACTAAATATTCCCTCATCAGAAACTCAGCGTGTCAATTCTGAGAAAGACCCAATTGAGACTAGAGTGTAGGGACAGTGTACTATTTGTTGTATAATTTTCTGAGTTGTAAAGATGGTGCATGCAATCAGGAACTAGACCTAGAAGGGATTACACAGTTTTGGATGCATTGATTTCCTTTTAATATGGGCTAATCAGGCATAGGAATTGTGCAAGGAAATAGGGGCTTGGAGAGTAGCTGAAGGGGCTAGAGATTGGCTTGAGCTTGCTTGTGAGAAGGGAGATTAATCATACTAAGTTTTGGGAGTGTTCTTGTGAGAACAAGCATTGTATTATCATCTTAAATTTCTGATTTAATGCAATACAAATAGTGGGCTTTCCCCAGATACGTATTATGTTGTGCCATTGATTTGTCTTCCTCTTGTTGATTATTGTTTTCATCGATCTATTGGCTTCCGCTGGTTGAAAGTAGAAGTAGATTATTGTCCTATGCTTTAGTAAATTGCATGCGCTTATGAATCTATGGGAAATTCTACATGGTATTGGAGCTAGATTTGTAGAAATATACTACATGGTATTAGAACAGGATTTATCTTTGGGCCATGAGTTTGCAGAGAAGATCTGAATTTTTTTGTGCTATATTTTCAAAATCAAATAGTAGATCTAGATTCCTTGCAAAAAAAATACCCAAATTCAAAAAAGAAAAGAATCAGCCAAATCAAAGTTTGATGAAGGAGATATCGCTGATTTAAAATTAGCTCTTTTTTAGAAAATTCTGTGATGGCAAGACAAATGAAAGAAATTGGTGTGCTAGCCAAGAACCTGTATGCACTTAAGGTACATATGCATGCAAATCCTTGAGGAGCAAGGAAAAGGTTAGAGACTTGGTGGTTGAGAGGGAGAGTAAATTACCTCCCAACATGCATCCCCAGAAGAAGCCTCAGAAGTAGCAAGAGGAAGTTATGGAGCAGCCAAAACTATAGAAGATGAGAGGAGACTGAGTGGAGGCATCCACTCATCCAGAGACTTCCAGTAGGGGAGAATTTCGATCCAAGTGGGTAGAGGGAGCACATGCAGCCATACCTGAAGGTGTGAGGTGGGGTGATGTGAAGTGTTAGTCCCACGAGGGTTGAAATTGGGTAGGGTCCATTGAGAGGTTTTATCTCATGGATCGTACCTTGCTATGGGAGCCTAAAGTACATAGTAGTGGGAGGAATCAGTGGGATTGATGCAGTCAAAGTTTTGATTTGACAAGGCAATAGCAGTTAGAGACTTTGATGATAGATGCATCATATTGATTCAGGTTGGATGTTTTTTTTGTTTCTGGAGTTGTTGTAGCAACAACACTAGAGATAAGTGTTGCATGCAGAACATTCCAAAGGTTTGAGATCCGGATCGAGTTGAATTCCTTTCTTGTTGAAAGGGAGTGTTAAAATAACAATAAGAAATGTTAAAAATAGAATCCAAAAATTCCAGTTTAATTTGCCTTTGAATTAAACTGAGAATTAAAATCAAATTATATTCTCATAACAACTTCTAAATAGTTAATTAAGTTTATTTAACTTAATTAGCTTAGGAATTTTGAGTTGGAAATCTTTGTGAAGTCATGTATATGTTCTCCCTATATTATAGGGGTCCAGGATGATATAAGTATGAGTTGTAATTGGTTAAATCAGTTTACTAAGTTAAGTCCAGTTCAATTAGTTCCAAACTGTTTGAGGAACTAATAGTGACTTAACAGTCAGTGAGTGCACTAATGCATTAACTAGTGATACTCCAGTAAATTGAAGATTCCCTCATCAAAAACTCATGCATGTCGATTATGAGGAAGACCCAATTGAGACTAGAGTGTAGGGACAATGTACTATTTGTTGTATAATTTTTTGAGTTGTATAGATGGTGCATGCAATTAGGAACTGAACCTAGAAGGGATTGTGCAGTTTTGGATGCATTGATTTCCCTTTAAGATGGGTTAATCAGCCATAGAAATTGGGAAATGAAATAGGCTCTTGGAGAGCAACTGAAGAGGCTAGAGATTGGCTTCAGCTTGCTTATGAGTAGGGATATTGATCATACTGAGTGTTGGGAATGTTCTTGTGAGAAAAATCATTGTATTATCATCTTGGATTTCTGATTTAATGCAATACAGATAGTGAGGTTTTGACCTGTGGCTTTCCCTGGGTACTTATTATGTTATGTGCCATTGATTTTTCTTCTTCTTGTTGATTATTGTTTTCATTGATATATTGGCTTCCGTTGGTTGAAAGTAGAATTATATCCTTAACCTGTGATTTAGTAAATTACATGTGCTTGTGAATCTACAGGAAAGTCTACATGGTATCGAAGCTAGATTTGTAGAAATTTACTACATGCTATCAGAGCAGGATTTCTTTTTGGGTCACATGTTTGCAGAGAAGATCTAAATTTTTTTGTGCAATATTTTCAAAAACAAATAGAAGATCTAGATTCCTTGCAAAAAAATACCCAAATTCAAAAAAAAAGTGGCCAAATCGGAGTTCCAATGAAGGAGATATCGTTGATTTAAAATTAGCGCTTTTTTCAGAAAATTCTGTGATGACGGGACAAATGAAACAAATTGGTGTGCTCACCAAGAACCTGTATGCACTTAAGGTAAAATATGCATGCAAATCCTTGAGAAAAAAGGCAAAGGTTAGAGACTTGGTGGTTGAGAGGGAGAGTAAATTACCTCTCAACATGCATCCCCAGAAGAAGCCTCAGAAGTAGCTTCAAGAAGTTGTGGAGCAGCCACAACTAGAGAAGATGAGAGGAGTCCGAGTGGAGGAATCCACTCATGCAAAGATTTCCAGTAAGGGGAAATTTCGATCCAAGTGGATAGAGGGAGCACATGCAGCCATACCTCAAGGAGTGAGGTGGCATGATGTGAAGTGCTAGTCCCAAGAGGGTTGAAATTGGGTAGGGTCCATTGAGAGGTTTTATCTCATGGATCGTACCTTGCTATGGGAGCCCAAAGTACATAGTAGCGGGAGGAATTAATGGGATTGATGCAGTCAGAGTTTTTAGTTGACAGAGGCAATAGTAGTTAGAGACTTTGATGACAAATGCATCATACTGATTCAGGTTGGATGTTTTTTTGTTTCTGGAGTTATTATAGCAACAACACTAGAGAGAAGTGTTGTATGTAGAACATTCCAAAGGTTCCGAATTGGGATCGAGTTGATTTCCTTTCTTGTTGAAAGGGAGTGTTGAAAATAGCAACAAGAAATGTTAAAAATAGAATCTAGAAATTCTAGTTTAAGCTGTCTTTGAATTAAACTGAGAATTAAAATCGAATTCTATTCTCATAGCAACTTGCAAATTGTTAATTAAGTTTAATTAACTTAATTATCTTAGGAATTTTGGAGTTGGAAGTATTTTTGAATTCATGTATATGGTATCCCTGTATTATAGGGGTCCAAAATGAGTTAAGTATGAGTTGTAATTAGTTAACTCAGTTTACTGAGTTAAGTCTAGTTAAATTAGTTCCAAACTGTTTGAGGAAATAATAGTGAGTTAACAGTCAGTTGGTGCACTAATTCATTAACTAGTGCTACTCCAACTAACTAAAGATTCCTTCATCAGAAACTCATGCATGTCGATTTTGAGAAAGACCCAGTTGAGACTAGAGTATAGGGACAGTGTACTATTTGTTGTATAATTTTCTGAGTTGTACAAATGGTGCATGCAATCAGGAACTGAACCTAGAAGGGGTTGCACATTTTTGGATGCACTGATTTCCCTTTAAGATGGG
The DNA here is from genome assembly GCA_000404065.3 of Pinus taeda. Classification (NCBI taxonomy): domain Eukaryota; kingdom Viridiplantae; phylum Streptophyta; class Pinopsida; order Pinales; family Pinaceae; genus Pinus; species Pinus taeda. The sequence goes on from APFE031453465.1 coordinate 44,240, forward strand.
CTAATTAGGCATAGGAATTGTGCAAGGAAATAGGGGCTTGGAGAGCAACTAAAGAGGCTAGAGATTGACCTGAGCTTTCTTGTGAGCAAGGAGATTGATCATACTAAGTGTTGGGATTGTTCTTGTGAGAACAAGCATTGTATTATCATCTTGGATTTCTGATTTAATGCAATACAGATAGTGGGGTTTTGACCTATGGCTCTCCCCGAATACTTATTATGTTATGTGCCATTGATTTGTCTTCCTCTTGTTGATTATTGTTTCCATCGATCTATTGGCTCCCACTGGTTGAAATTGCATGCACTTGTGAATCTATAGGAAATTCTACATGGTATCAGAGCTAGATTTGTAGAAATTTACTATATGGTATCGGAGCAGGATTTCTTTTTGGGTCGTGAGTTTGCGGAGAAGATCTGAATTTTTTTGTGCAATATTTTCAAAAGTAAATAGAAGATCTAGATTCCTTGCAAAAAAATGCCCAAATTCAAAACAAAAACAAAAAATGGGTCAAATCAGAGTTCGGATGAAGGAGATATCGTTGATTTAAAATTAGCGCTTTTTTCAGAAAATTCTATGACAGCGGGACAAATGAAACAAATTGGTGTGCTAGCCAAGAACCTGTATGCACTTGAGGTACAATATACATGAAAATCCTTGAGGAGCAAGGCAAAGGTTAAAGACTTGGTGGTTGAGAGGGAGAGTAAATTACCTCTCAACATGCATCCCCAGAAGTGGCTTCAGGAAGTTGTGAAGCAGCCACAACTAGAGAAGATGAGAGGAGACCGAGTGGAGGCATACACTCATGCAGAGACTTCTAGTAGGGGTGAATTTCGATCCAAGTGGGTAGAGGAAGCACATGCAGCCATACCTGAAGGTGTGAGGTGGGGTGATGTGAAGGCTAAAATTGGGCAGGGTCCATTGAGAGGTTTTGTCTCATGGATCATACCTTGCAATGGGAGCCCAAAGTACATAGTAGCGGGAGGAATCAGTTGGATTGTTACAGTCAAAGTTTTCAGTTGACAGAGGCAATAGCAGTCAGAGACTTTGATGAGAGATGCATCACAATGATTTAGGTTGGATGTTTTTTTTGTTTCTAGATTTGTTGTAGCAACAACACTAGAGAGAAGTGTTGCATGCAGAACATTCCAAAGGTTCAAGATTGGGATCAAGTTGAATTCTTTCTTGTTGAAATGGAGTGTTGAAAATAGCAACAAGAAATTTTAAAAATAGAATCCAGAAATTCGAGTTTAATTTGTCTTTGAATTAAACTGTGAATTAAAATGGAATTCTATTCTCATCACAACTCGTAAATAGTTAATTAAGTTTAATTAACTTAATTAGCTTAGGAATTTCGAGTTGGAAGTCTTTCTGAAGTCATGTATATGTTCTTCCTATATTATAGGGGTCCAAGATGAGTTAAGTATGAGTTGCAATTAGTTAACTCAGTTTACTGAGTTAAGTACAGTTAAATTAGTTCCAAACTATTTAAGGAACTAATAGTGAGTTAACAGTCAGTAGGTGCACTAATACATTAACTAGTGCTACTCCAGTAAATTGAAGATTCCCTCATCAAAAACTCATGCATGTCAATTATGAGAAAGACCCAGTTAAGACTAGAGTGCAGGGTCATTGTACTATTTGTTGTATAATTTTCTGAGTTGCACAGATGGTGCATGCAATCAGGAACTAAACCTAGAAGGGATTGCGCAGTTTTGGATGCATTGCTTTCCCTTTATGATGGGCTAATCAGGCATAGGAATTTTGCAAGGAAATAGGGGCTTGGAGAGCAACTGAAGAGGCTAGAGATTGACTTGAGCTTGCTTGTGAGCAGGGATATTGATCATACTAAGTGCTAGGATTGTTCTTTTGAGAACAAGCATTGTATTATCATCTTGGATTTCTAATTTAATGCAATACAAATAGTGGGGTTTGAGTTTTGGCTTTCCCCGTGTTGGCCGGATAAATCATTCTTGCGGACAAGACCGATCTCCCTAGTATCAAATGATATCTAGCAACAAGCAGCACAAGCAAATCTACTTTTCTCTAAACATGTTTCAATTCATAAATGAAAACTAAGAGGTGTAATAGACCCTACCTCGGTCCAACGCTTGTTTGTGGTAGCTTTGTTCCAACAGCTTCAAGCAGTTCCCTTTTAATAACCTGCACACACAAACAAACACACATCAAAGAACACCTACATCGATAATATAATAAAACATGTTCATTATGAAGATCAAGGAGCTCAAAAGATAAACCATTAGAGACAGTTCATTGAGAAAAATAAACTTGATTGTATTAACTTTATGAATAAAAGAACCTTACAACCTTTGCCTTGATGTTGCACAAGCTCTTTCCAGGGTCCAGCAGGAATCTCCTCTATTTTGACAAGCCTCACTCACTTCCCAAATGAAATGAAAGGTATGTGATTTCTCCTCTCACAAGCTCAAAAAGGAAGTCTAATTTCCAGCAGCATTTATCCTCAAGAATATTCAACTTTCAACCTCCCCTACAACTAGCCCAATGCCTGAATTTATAGTGCAAATGGAGGAAGTTGCAGGTCCACCATCGAAGGGATAAGTTCCTCCTTCAATGGGATAAGCACCTCATATCATGGAGCTAGCTCCCTTAGTTATGGAATGAATGAACCAAGGTGGAGTGGACTTGCCAGCGTAATATCCCTTCTAGAAGCATCCAGAAGTGACCCAAGGTGAGTTTTTAAGAGCGAACTCACGCCTTTTTAACTTTTACAGGGGTTCGCACCCATCACTTAACAAACAAAGTGGTCAGGTTCCCAGGGGACATGACCGTTGTGTGCGGCACCGCAGGCAATGCTAGGAGAAAGTGTGAAACCAGGATTTAAGATATTTTTAAGGTCTTTCTCCCATTTTCAAGGCTTGACATGAAGGGCTGAGGCTTAAGACTTGCAAAGGAGGTATGTATGAGTGGTGATGGACTCACACAAACTGTAGAAAGTCATGGTGAAAATTTTTTGTGTAACACCCCAGATACTTATTGTGTTATGTGTCATTGATTTGTCTGCCTCTTGTTGATTATTGTTTTCATCGATCTATTGGCTTCCATTGGTTGAAAGTAGAAGTAGATTCTTGTCTTGTGCTTTAGTAAATTACATGAGCTTGTGAATCTACAGGAAATTCTATAGATAGGCTTAACACTCTTCTCTGAAAATAGTGGTCCTCATCACCCTTGACTCAGCAATCTTGACAGTTGCTATTTATTCAAATGGCCAACTCTTCTTCCTTCATTTACTCTTAGTTTTCAACTCATTCATCCCTCATACACCTTTGTGTTACAATCTCAGAGCCCCACATTTAGTAACTATATTAAGGCGGGATATTACAAGATCGCGAGGTTATGACATTAGCCTTTAGCCCCTTTTTATTTTCCTCTTATTGTTTTTCAACCATAGGACTAGGTGTTGTGACCAGCGGCATAGAACTTCGGTTCTAAGTCCTTCAAGGTCCTTCTAGGGGGGGCTATATCATTATGTTCTTGCTCTATGCCCTTATTTCTTTGGGCTCTGTCACTAAGTTCCAACAACATTGGAAGCTCCATGTATCAGAACTTTCTTCAAATTACAATTGTAGAGGAGTTACGAAAACTTTGTCCTCCTAAATATACTTCCAATGTGACAATGAAATCTCCTTGTATCGGAACTTTATTCAAATTGCACTTATAAAGTAGTTACAAAAACTCAAACCTCTTAAATATATATCCCACATGGAATCTCCATAGCAGTTAAGTGCTAAGCCCTTCAAGATCATGTTGGGGGCCTATCTCCTTGTGTTCTTGCTCTACGCCCTTGGTTTTGTGGGCTCCATGACCAAGTGCCAATACACATTAGAAGTTCCCTGTATCAAAACTTTATCAAAATGTAATTATATAGGAGTTACGAAATATGTTACCTCTGATATATTCCCAAGATGACATCATTCACTTTTCATACACCCTACGTGGCGTCTCCATAGTGGTGACACGTGTCACTAGGATTTTCCCCATTATTCCACTCAATAATGTTGAATTTTACTACCACGTGTCCTTCATACAACCATGTCATACTAATGTCATCTGCCACCATCATCTCTTGAGAGCCAATCAACTATTTCCATGTGTCATGTCTGAGGAGAGCGAAAGGGTCCCTATTTCTTTGGTTTTGCAAATTAATTCCTTTGTAGATCCCTGCTCCCCACAACCTTCGACGCTTTTTAAAAAAGATTCATTAATAATGAATTATGAAATTCTAAAATTCTAAAGTTCTAAAGCTCGGGGATCCAATATTTGGCCTACTTCTGATTGACTGAGACTTCGACCCTCTGAGACTCCAACCCTTCAAAGTTCTGAGGTTTCCAAATTCAGGGATCCGATATTCAACCTACTTTTCATTGACTGAGACTCTGGCCCTCTGAAGTTTTGAGGTTCCTAAATTCGGGGATTCAATATTCAGCCTACTTCCAATTTACTGAGACTCTGACCCTTCTGATGTCCCGAGACTCTAACCCTCCAAATTTCTAAAGTTCCGAAATTCAGGGATCTGATATTCAACCTACTTCACTGTTTTGAAATTTGGCCTGCTTCCATAGTTCCGAGGTTCCAAAATTCGGCTTGCTCCTAAGGATTTCAAGATCCTTACTTTGGCTATCAATAAAAGTTTATCTCAAGATCCATTTGTGGACTTCCACATACCATTGGAAATCATTTTCAATGAAATTTCTAGTGGATAAGGTCTGATGCAATCCTTAATCCCATTTTCTACCTGAAACATGGTTACAAACTCTCTGCCATTCTTTGTACCTTCACTATTCTTCTTGTGCCTAGAATCCTGGACTCCCTGTCCAGCATAGTCATATTTTTATGGCTTTTCCAATGGGCTTTCTACTATGATGATTCTCTACCATAAACTTTAGAAACCGTAGGACTTCCGTTGATCTTGACACATCAAGCATATCAATTCTAGCATTTGCTTCCATCACAACTAGCATAGTCGACACCAATGCTACTCTGCCTAACATCATGCTAGAACATACATCCATGCTAGTCTAGTTGACATCAATGCCAAAATACTTGCTAACTGTCAGACAATACCAACTTCCCAACACATCTCCCAGCATGGACGTTGACATCAATGCCAACACACTTACTGCCACTAGCCATCCAGAAAATTCCAACTGTCCAAGAAGTTTTTCTTCATTTACTTTCTATCCCTCCACCATTACTATGGCTCGAGTATATCAAGGTATTTCTTCAATGTTTCAATCTCTCAAATTAATCATAAAATAAAGGAACAACCTATTGATGGTCAAAAAATACCTCATCAACATGTAAGGGAAACCACCCGGTCATAGCCCCAACTAAGCTCTTATCTGTTTGATATAGTGCTTCTGACTAGTTCAATTAGGTCCAGTTAACCTTTGTCTCTCCCTTTTGGCTTATAATATATCTACTATTTACCAATAAAAGGAGAGAAATCAGATTTTCCCTCTTGTAGAGCTCTTGTAGGAAGGTGATCCTTAAGCTAACTCCACGGCTGAGCCAAGCCGCAACTAAGGTTTGCCCCTATGTGAGGGGACTTGTAGAATGCATAAGTAAATATAAATTCATATATATGCTAATATGCAAGCAAAAATATAATCCTATCTCGATTTGGAAAATGATAGTCTTCTCTCAATTCAATAGAAGATGAACTAACTAACTAGGGGAAGGGGATTGTTTATATGATTGAATTTATTTTATAATTTCATTAATAAAAGAAGCTGGACATTCAAATAATGAAAGAGAAAAAAAAATGGGAATGTATTTAAATTATAAATGGTTACTATTGAATGCATTCCTATTTCAATGAATTCGTAATAATTATAATTTTGTTATCCTCCTCGGAGATAGCTCTTACAGACCTTCAATAGCATAAAACAATTGATACGACAATAATGCTCAATATCATAAAGCAATACACTATTTAGAACAAGAATTAAAATCAATTAGAGAAATTATGGCAATAGCGAATTAACTTACAATCCAAACAATAGTTCATTGGAATGAAAATTTATTAAAATCATACCAGAACTTCATTACAAGTTTTGTCGTCCATGAGAAGCTTCAGCTCCTCGAATAAATTTCTTACAGTAGTGCAAAGGAATCTTCTCTTTCGGAACAAAAAATGCTCTATCTCTACATTTTTCAACTCACAATATATTACAGAAGTGCTAGTGCACAGCGAGAAACATTACAGAGTTTTCCCCTAACCTCAGATCTAAAGTATTCCCCTCACCTACAGTATAATCCCACAATACAATAGTTTTTTCAGTGCCTCTAGTTGCAGGTAAGAGGAACCTCATGTTCATTCTCTAAACTGTTATTTAATAATTATAAGAATCTCCAAAATAGAGATTTGTTGATTGTAGTTTTCCAGATCCTGAATTAGAGTTGAAAATTCCTGTTATGAAACCAGCTCACAAAAAGATAGAAAAGATAGATCAACGCCTTAGAATTCAGCCTCTTCGAGGGGGCAACCTCCTTTACATTACACAAATAAATTATTCATTGATGATTCAAATGACAAAACCTCCTTTCTATATATAGGAGTCTAAGGAGTCACAATATAACCTAGCCGACCTAACAATAATAATATAAAGGCACAAAAATAACAATAGAGGGATTCT
>APFE031453465.1:51631-82036 GCA_000404065.3 Pinus taeda
TTGCAACACCTTGTACAGACCATAATACTTTGGTGATAATTTATTATCCTTCTTAGCTTTCTTGAGGGACATTTGTTTATATGGTTGTAGCCATAGGAATACCCAATCACCTACATCAAAACTTCTTTCGCTACGATGTTGATCTGCCTGTTCTTTCGTTCTATTCTACACCAACACGAGGTTATCCTTTAAGTGTTGGAGGACTTGTTGTTGATGCTCGATGTGATGTTCCACTGCTTGAACCTTAGAATTTTCTCTTAAATATGATGTGATGGATGGTGGTTGATATCCATAAAGTGTCATAAATGGGGTCATCTTTTTTGTTGTATGGAAGGAAGTGTTAAACCACCATTCAGCCAAAGGCAACCATTTGACCCATTGTATCTATTTATCATATACAAAGCAACGAAGATATCCTTCCAAACATTTGTTTACTATCTCAGTTTTCCCCATTAGATTAGATAGGATGATAAGAATGAGCTATGAGCTAACTGAGTGCCGACGAAAGAAATAAAAATTCCTTTCCCAAAATTTCCAAGTGAAAATGGGATCTCTGTCACTTAATAAGCTTGTGGGTTTCCATGTAGTTTTTAGAATTGTTTCGCGCATAAATCTGCAGTAGAAACTGTATTGGCTTTTAAGTGGATTGAAAGGCACCAAAAGTGTGCATACTTGGTAAGTCTGTCAACTACCACCATGATGACACTCTTTCCCTCAGACTTGGGTAAACCTGTGATAAAATCCATTGAAACCTCCTCCCAACGTTGGCTTGGAATGGATAAAGGTTGCTATAGACCCGGGGTCTCAATTGTATCAACTTTATTTTGTTGGCAAACCAAACATTTTGCCACAAACTTTTGAATATCTGATTAAAGGCCATCCCAAAAAAATTCCTTCTTAACACTATGGTAAGTTTTTAAAAATCCTGAGTGCCCTCCTAAGGGAGAAGTGTGCAATTCCATAAGAATATTTTGTTTTAGTGGGGAATTCTTACAGAGGTATAAGCGATCTTTGTACCATAACGAATTATTTTTCCAGCTAAATGTATTAGATGCACTAGAATCTTGTTGTAACTTTCGAATAAGTGCCCACACTTCTTCATCATTTTTCCATTCCTCCCTTGCTTCGTTTATCCAATATAGTTGGATAATAGAAATGGCACACAACAATGCTTCCACTTCCTCATCCTTTCTTGAGAGTGCATCTGCCACCACATTTTGCTTCCCTTTTTTGTAGATGATTTCAAAGTCATAACCCAACATCTTTGTGACCCACTTTTGTTGCTATTCAAAGGATAATCTTTGTTCTAAAAAGTATTGAAGGCTATCATGATCCTTTTTTACCTTGAAGTGTCTTCCCATTAGGTAGGGTCGCCATTTCTTAAGTGCATGTAGTATTGCCAACATTTCCTTCTCATAAATAGCTTTGTGTAAAAACTTCCCCTTGATTGGACGACTTTCAAAAGCAATGGGTCTTTCATCTTGCATTTAAAACAACACCAATTCCATTTCCTGAAGCATCACATTCCACAATAAAGGTTTTTGTGAAGTCCGGTGTAGCTAAGATGGTGCTTGGCACATTGCCTCTTTAAGATGTTCAAAGGCCTTTTTTTCTTCTGGAGTCCATGAAAATGCATCTTTCTTCAATAATGTTGTTAGAGGTGCTGCTATTCTCCCATAATTCTTAACAAACTTGCGATAATACCCTGTCAACCCAAGAAATCCTCGCAGATGCTTAATGGATGTGGGAATTTTCCATTCCTTAATGGCTTTAATTTTGCTAGGGTCTACCTTAACTCCTTCATGAGATACAATATGACCCAAATATTCCACCTCCTGGACTACAAAGAAACATTTGGATCTTTTTGCATATAATTGTTTCTCCTCCAATAGTTGTAGCACCCTATCAACATGTTCAACATGATCCTTCCAATAGTTGTTGTAGATTAGTATATCATCAAAAAATACTAACACAAATTTTCTAAGGAATGGTTTGAAAATGGAATTCATCAAACCTTGAAATGTAGAAGGTGCATTGGTAAGGCCAAAAGGCATGACCAAAAATTCATAATGACCCTCATGAGTTCTAAATGTTGTTTCAGAATGTCTTCAGTCTTCATTCTGATTTGATGATATCTTGAACGAAGATCCAACATGGTGAAGTAAATTGATCCATGCAATTCATCCAGTAATTCATCAATGACAGGAATGGGAAACTTATATTTAATAATGAACTTGTTTACCTCCCTATAATCTGGACACATGCGCCATGATCCATCCTTCTTATGCACCAACACTACTGGAGCAGAGAAAGAACTTTGACTAGATTGAATTATAAGCCTCTAGCATTTCTGCAACCATACGTTCAATTTCACTCTTTTGGACATAGGGATATCTGTACGGCCTGATGTTTGGAGGAATACTTCCTGGAATCAGATGAATAGCATGATCATGATCACGAATAGGTGGGAGACCTTTGGGAGTCTCAAATAACTTGGAATGATTATCCAAGACTTTTTGGAGATATGGAGAAATAGATGATTTTGATGTGGAAACATCTAGCGAACATAATTGTGCAATTACACCTCTTTGTTCCTTTTTTAGAAGCTTTGTCATACCGTTAGAGCTGATTAACTTTCTCGGTTTCCCTACAATACCCCTTAATTCAAATTCCTTTCCTTCGGCATAAAATTTCATGAAAATTTCTTGAAAATTAAAAGCTATTATACCCAAGGATTGTAGCCATTGGACTCCTAGTACAACATCAGCACCTCCCATTGGAATGGAAACCATTAGGCTAGTCAATACATATTCTCCCATGGATAGGTTGATATTATGGGCACTTTGCAGAGAAATTTAGTGTTCCTCCATTTGCAACCATCACTTGACACTCTGGTGCTGGATATAGGAAGCAATTCTATTCTTTTGCTACCCTACAATGAATAAAAATGTGGGTACTTCCTGAATCAATCAACACTATTACCTTTTTTTCTTGATTTGTCCTTCTATCTTGATGGTTTGAGGAGTGGTAATTCCGCCAATGCATTACAAGATATGGTTTGATTCATTTCTTCTTTATGTAGGCTTTGTTCCTAGAGTATATCCTCTTCTTTTGACCTTTCTTGCTCCTTTTCTTCTTCCTCTTCACAATCTATGTAGAATAATTTCTTCTCAGCACACTTATGACCTTTAGTGTATTTGCTATCACAACTGTAACAAGCCCTTTTGCTCTTTTTTCTTCCAATTGTTGTGGTGTCAACCTTATAGGTTGTGGAAGACTAGCAGCAACAAAACTTCCGTCTTTATAGTTGTGAGTGGTATGCTTCCTGGTTGCCATAATTTTTGCTTTCCATTTTTCTTGCTAACCTGAATGCCTTCTCTAATGAATCAGGTTCCCAAAGGCGAACATCATGTTGGATATTATCCTTTAAAGACCCTATGAACACATCAATCCTTTGCTCCTCTGGAATATCTTTTACCCTTATGTTCAATTTTTGGAACTCCTCAATGTGCTCTATTATTGAACCCTTTTGTTTGAGACTTATCAATTGGCTAAAAAAAGTGTTGCTTTTTGTATCCTCATAATGTGCTGTCAATTCTTTAGTAAAAATTGTCCAAGTGATAATTTTTTTACGAGAGCAAAGCCATTGATACCATATAAACTGATTTGGTTCCAAATTTAAAGTTGCAATACGTACTTTTTGTGTGTTTTGCACATTATTAAGATCGAAAAATTGCTCCATCTGTAATATCCATGTTGCGGGATCCTTGCCATAAAACTTCCTCATATTGATTTTTGAAATATGGAGGGTCTTAGATACAGCATTAGAGTCTATGAAATCATGATTAACATTTCTTTTGTTCACATCATAAGTTTCCTTTGCTACCCTTTCACCATTAGTAAGTATTTCTTGTAGAAAATTTGTCAAATATGTCTTCAAATCTATCTTCAAATCGTCAATCTTAGCTTCCACACCATTCATCTTAGCTTCCACACCATTCATCTTAGCTTCCACACCCTTTATCTTAGATTCCACGCCATTTATCTTAGCTTTTGTTAGCTTTTGTGAGAGTGAAATTTGTTGCACTTGGTCTTGTAATTTTGATATATCATGTAGCATTTCTTCCTCTTCTTCATGAGTCATGCTAGATCTTTCAGGTGCTTACTAGGTGTTTGCATTTTCTTTCCTCGGGGCATTAGTTACCGATAATAATGCTCTAATATGCCCTTTGAATTCCTTCAAAATAATTTTTCAAACCAAGCTTAAGCAAAAAGTTAAAAAAATCTACACATCTTTTTTCACTTTGTAGGAGCTTGATATTGCCTTTGATGTATCTTTGTTATTTCAGATCATCTAGTTTTGAAATTGCAACCTATATTAGCCCTCTATGTCCTCTTTCCAATGCCACCAATCTGATCCCAATTTGATTCCCCAATGAAGAGTTATGCCAAATCTCCACAGTGACCTGATTATAGACTAGTTTAGTAGAGCGAACTTATACGACGTGCCACGTGTCCCTGTTTCGATCTTTGGCTATGAAAATATACACATGAAACTAAAATTTGTCCTCTTTCTGTACCTTTTTATGAAATTTCAATCCGATTCTCAGAGAGAAAGTTATGACGATTTTCCCTTGGTCCCCTGTTTGGAATGTAATTCAGGAGTCTGCAAAAATACCAACTTCCTCATATCATATCTCCGCAAATATAGCGCAAAAAGCTTTGAAATTTGGATTCGAGGTTCAGTACGATTTCTTCTCAAATGGGTTTTTTTGTTCGCTTCCGAAACATCGCAGAAAAAAAAGTTATAGCAAAAATTCGACGATGACCTATTTGGCGCAGCAAAACCCTAGAATCCAAAAGCTCTGATCCCAAATGTTACGAAACCAGCTCACAAAAAGATAGAAAAGATTGATCAACGCCTTAGAATTTAGCCTCTTCGAGGGGGCAACCTCCTTTACATTACACCAATGAATGATTCATTGATGATTCAAATGACAAAACCTCCTTTCTATATAGAGGAGTCTAAGGAGTCATAATATAACCCAGCTGACCTAACAATAATAATATAAAGGCACAAAAATAACAAAAGAGGGATTCTATGGGGCACAGTAATAACAATATGGGGACAATATGGGCGCAACAATGTTAATAAGTGATACAACTATGATAGTAATGGGGTAATCACTAGTATTGTAGGGACCTAACAATTCCCCATTTTTCTCTCTATTGGTTTCTTTCTATTACTCCAAAATGCCTCAGATCTAAACTTCTCCAACTAATCTCCTGCTACAAACCAATCAAAAAAAACAAGAAAAATAATTAAGTTGCATATTAGAAATAAATAAATAAAAACAAACAAATTCTCATGAAATTGCTAAATTAAAACAAATAAAACTAAAGAAATTCCATGCTATGATTGCTTCAAATGGATCTAATTAGTCTTTGAATATTTTTGGAGGATGAATTAGTGACAACAGTTTTCTCAAGCCAATATAACTTGCCCAAATCAAATTCAAAAAAGTAATTATTGTTGCAAATTCATCACTTTGTTTTCTGCTAAATTTTTGCGTCAGTAAATAATCAAATCTACTAAAATTATAATTTCCAAATTATTATCCTCGGTCTTAGATCTCCAACGAGATATTGTGTGCTTCATTTGGCCAAGTAAATCTTGAGATATGCCTCTTCAAAATTAAAGTGTTAAAATTACTAGAATTCTAGAAAAATGTACACCGAGACTAAAATAAAGAAATTCTAATTAAAAATTCTAATGTAAATTAAATTAATAATTGTTAATTAACTAAATAATTAAAATTAATTAATTATAGTTATTATATTAATTAAATATATACAAATTTAATTACAATTATGAAATTATTAATTATATATCTATTAATTAAATTCTATTATACTTACAAATTATATATAAATTAAATTAATTAAAATATTTAAAATTTTAAATTAATTCAACATATTAAAATATTAAAAGAAAACATAGTAAAGTGTGCCATGGTATTAGTGACTCTTTGTTAAACATATATGTAGATGGTTTTATATTACATGGGAAGTATAAGGAGGAGAATGTGGGTGTCTTGAGAGTTATAAGAGGGATGTATCGGTATATTGGAAGAATAAGGAATAGAGTGGGAGGCATAATGTAAGGAACCTCAGTTATCATCGCACATTGGCGAATCAAGCATTCATGGTGGACGCGTTTAACTAACGAGTTGAGGATGAGTCGTCATGGGCACACGATAGGTGAGACTAGTCAATTGTACAAAACCGATGAGTTGGTGATGGGCGCACTTGACCGACGATACGGATCAACCAAACGAGCCAAGGATGCACCCATGAGACACGTTGCAAAAAATGACTAAGTGTGGGCGAGTGCATTGGTGAGTTATGGGGGCGAGCGACCGAATGTATGGGTGCCCCTACACTTGGGCCGATGGGTGGAAAATACGCTAAGTGTTGAAATAGTGGGTTGGCTTGGCGGTAGCAAGCCCCCACCCATGGTAGATGAAGTGTATATGAAACATGGCGGATAAGTGTGGAGAGGCATCATCCAACGAGTTAAGAAAGACAAGTCCTAAGTCAAGGGGCGGGCGAATCTTTGCGAGGTGCAAGATGTGCCCGCACTAAGGGCAAAATAGTGTTTCAATACCAGCGTGACCGGTGGGCAGAACAGGGCTAAGTTCTGGGTGGGCGGTCGCACCGTAGGTGGGTGGGTGAACTGTAGGTCGACAAACAGGGGGTAGCAGGTCGGCAGGCGGTTGCCACATGGAACGGGCGGACTATTGTTGGTAGTTTGTAATGTGGGCACCGAGAGGAGCTGGGCAGGGCGACCCAGGTGGGTGGTGTGCCTACGATAATTCTGAACGGGGAATCGGGTGGGCGACCTATGTGGGAGGTGCACCCGCTGTAGAGTTGAACGAGAGTCGTGTAGGCGACCTGGCAACGAGTTGAAGTGAATTTTGCACAGTGCGTGGGTACAGTGGTGCATGTGTGTTGGGCAGGTCTATTGAGTATGGAGCATGATTGTTTAGAGGTCTTTGTTTCAGCCGAATGTATACCCTAGGAATTTTGTACACCCCTCCATGCGGGGGGGTGCGGGGGGGACTTGTCCCCCCCAGTGAGGATCCGGGGGGGCCGATCGTCCCCAGTTGGGGCATCTAGGGGCCAGTAATCCCCCAATAGGGGTTCGGGGGCAGCGCCCCTGAAGCTAAAAACAGATGTAAAATTGCCTTGTAAAAGTATAGTAATTTCTAGTCAATCTAGGCCATTCATTAGGAGGATGATCTGACGATAGAACTTATGTTTAGTTTAGGTTTTTTTTCCCTAGAAGGCAACCCCTCTCTTTGGATGAGGGCATTATATTGATTCTAGGTAATAGATGTATATTCTCTGAGCGAGAAACAGAGAGGTGAGACTATGAGAGAAAATAGAGGATATTACAGTGGATCTGTTTTAGGTTGTGTCCCTTCATTTTGCTGGATAATAGAAAGGAAGGACTGGTTGTTCAAGGTGGACGTAGCCCAAATTGGGTGAACCACATATATCTTTGTCTCTCTTGTTTTATGCATTTTCTATGTTTATATTTTTGTGATATTTTATGTGTTCCATTGCTCCGTAATATAGAATTTTCTAACAAGGTCTGCACGATGCAGCGGCCGAGTCGAGTAGACCGACTGAGCTGCACGGAAGCCACTTTGTTGTAAAAATTATATAACTCGGTTGAGCTTGCCTCCCGAGGAGATTGTAAAACAACATTTATAAAAGATTACTATTATTACATGTGTCTCGTGTCTCTTGCATATGGTTAATGATTGATGTTTATTCTGCATATTAATAAGTAAAGATGATGAATATGAAAGTGCTAGGCGTAGTCCGGAAAATAACTTAGAAGATAAAATGTTTAAGTGTTTATCTAGTGCCGCACGTTGACCAACTCATGAAAAAAGAATCAGGGGCATGACAGATGGTATCAGAGCAAATTCCAGATACCACGTATGTATGCAGTCTGAAGTTTTGGAAAGGAAATCTTGGATTAACAGTTTGGGGTTTTGAGACTTGGAGGTTCATGGAAAGACTATCCAAGCGTTTGTGGACACGGGTGCCACACATAACTTTATGACTACACGTTTAACGAAAGAAGGTGGGCTGCAGATTATCCCTTCGGATGTGGAGGTCAAGGCAGTGAACTCAAAGGCTAAAGTGGTTGGATTGGAAAACGAAGTTTCAATTTGAATTGAAGGTTGGCAAGGTTGGTTGGACTTCACGGTGATGGAGATGAATGAATTTGACATGATATTGGGGCAGGATTTATTGAAGGGAAATAGAGTGGTTATTGTTCCCTTCTCTGATGAGATTATGTTGATTGGATACTCATGAACTTGGAATTTTCCTACTCATAAGCAAAGGAAGGAAGTTAAGGTGCAGCATGTTCCTGCACTAAGTTTGGAGAAGGTTATGCAGGAATCAAATGTAGAGACATATGTGATAGTCATCAGAGAAGTTGATAGTGATGATGGAGTGGGATGCCTTTTCTAGCTGAAATTTTTGAGGTACTAGCCAAGTATGCAGATTTGATGCCCAATGAGCTACCAAAGAAACTTCCACCAAGGCATGTGGTGGACCATAGCATTGAGCTAGAGTCAAAGAAGCAACCTTCGGAAAAATCTCCTTATCGATTGTAAGGACTGAAGTTGGAGGAATTGAAACGACAGTTGAAAGAGTTGACTGATGTAGGTTTCATAAGACCTTCAGGGTCCCCATTTGGAGCTCTAGTATTGTTCCAGTGGAAGAAAGACACAAACAAGCTACAAATGTGTTATGATTATCATGATCTTAACAAGCAAATGATAAAGAACAGGTATCTGTTTCCATTAGCTGCAGATTTCTTCAATAAGCTTGCGAAAGCCCAAGCTTTTTCCAAGCTAGACCTAAGGCATGTGTACTATCAGGTGCCGATAGCAGAAGGAGATGAGAGAAAGACCATGATTGTGACAAGGTATGGAAGTTTTGAATTCCTTGTTATGCCATTCAGGTTGTGCAATGCTCCTACCACGCTTTGCACTTTGATGAATGATGTACTACATCCATATTTGGATTCGTTCGTAGTAGTATAATTGGATGATATCATGGTGTATATTGATAACATGGAGGATCATAAGAAACACTTGGCTTTGGTGTTTGACGCACTGAAGAAGAGTCAGTTGTACTTAAAGAATTCGAAGTGTATGTTTGCCCAGACTGAGATTCCATTCCTTGGGCACATTGTGGACCAAGGGAACATACGGATGGAACCGAACATAGTGAAGGCAATCGAGGATTGGGCCGAACCGAAGAATGTCCATGATCTAAGGGTGTTTTTTGGGAGGACCAACTACCAGCAGAAGTTTGTAGAGGGGTACTCCAAAGTAACCTCGTCACTGACAGACATTTTGAAGAAGGATAAGTAATGGAATTGGAAGGAGAAATGTCGTATGGCATTTGAATACTTGAAGAAGACGATGGTTTTAGCATCAATACTGAAGTTGCCTAACTTCTAGAGACTTTTTGAGGTGCAGACAGATGCTTCAGATTTTGTGATAGGAGGAGCTCTTATGCAGGATGGGCATCCAATGGCATATGAGAGTCGAAAGTTGCAAGACAGGGAACGAAGGTATTCGGTTCATGAGAAGGAGATGAATACAATCATCCATTGTTTACAAGTATGGGGGCATTACTTGATTGGAAAGCCTTTTGTTGTTAAGACTAACAATGATGCAGGGAGTTATTTTGCATCACAACCGAAGTTGTCAACAAAGCAAGATTGTTGGCAAGACTTCTTAGCATAGTTAAACATGACTATTGAGTACAAGTCGGGTAGACTCAATGCAGTTGCAGATTCCCTCAGTAGGAAGGAACATTTAGCCGCACTTGAGGAGGAAGAAGACTGGGAAGCATGAAGTAAGAGTCGGGTACAGATGACCGAGGAGATGAAAAATAATCTCAATGTGAGCATTGAGACCGCTACTCAAGCGCAAAACATTATGAAGCAGATAAAGGAGGGGAAGACACATAAGTTTTTTCTCTGAGATGGACTCTTATTCTTTGGGAACCGACTTTATATTCCGAAGACATCTAGACTTAGGAGACCTTTTTAACGAGTGCCATGATTCTCTGTGGGCTGGCCACCAAGGGCAACGTTGTTCTTTGTCATTATTGGAGAGAGGGTTCTTTTGGGAGAAGATGAGGGAGGATGTAGAGGAGTATGTGCACACATGTATTATTTGTCAGCAGGACAAATTGAACACCCATAGGCAGGAAGGATTGTTACAGACTTTACCGATTCCGAAGAGACCATGGATGAGTGTTTCAATGGACTTCATTACTCATTTACCGCATGTGAAGGGGTATAACAAGATTATGGTCGTGGTTGATCATTTTTCCAAGTATGTCATCTTCATTCCAACGAATATACCTTGTGGAGCCAAGCAGACTGCGGAGTTGTTCTTCAAGAACATAGTGAAGTATTAGGGAATTCCATTGAACATTGTGTCAGACCGAGATCCGCGATTTACAAGAAGATTTTGGACCACATTGTTCAAGCTAGTCGGGACAGATTTGTTGATGAGTTTGAGTTACCATCCACAGAAAAATGGGAAGACTAAGCGAATTAATGCATTGTTGGAGGACTACTTGAGACATTATGTAATGGTTGATCAGAAGAATTGGCCTGCACTCTTGGATGTAGCTCAGTTCAACCACAACAGGCAAAAGAGTTCCGCAACAGGGTATAGTCCATTTGAGTTGGTGAATCAACAGTTGCCAGTTGCTCCTCATATTGTATTGATAAGATGTTTCTTGAGGAGTCCTCATGCGAAGAGGTTTATGACAGCATGGGAGGAGACCTTGGAGTTGGCACAGTTTTGCTTGCACGAGGGTGCAAGGAGGATGAATAAATGGGTAGACAAGGATAGGCAGGATGCACACTTTAGTGTGGGAGATATGGTTTTTCTCAAGATTACTACAGATCAGTTTCAACCACCGAAAGGGACTACAAGATCTTTGACGAGGAAGTATGGGGGGCCATTTCGAGTGAAGAAGTGAGTGGGAGAACTTGCATATGAGTTGGAACTTCCAAAGCACATGCATTCGAAACATCATGTTTTCCATATCAGTTAGTTGAAGAAGTTTCGACTTGATGCAGACCATCCAGACAAGACAGAGCCACCGAGAGGGCTATCCATGATTGTTGATAGACCGAACCTTGTTTTGGAGAATATCCTGGATCTTTGAACGACAGGTCTTGGGAGTAACATGCGACAGGAATTCCTCATTAGATGGAAGGATGCACCAGAGGAAGATAGCTAGGAGATGGAGGACTAACTGTGGAGGTGGAAGAAGAAGATTGTGAAGTAAGACAGAAAGCTCTGGAGGATAGTTGGATTGTTGAGGACAACAATGAATTCTGGTGGGGGAGGATGTAAGCCCCCCAGGTCATCATCGTACATTGGCGAGTCGGGCGCGTTTAACCAACGATTTGAGGATGATTCATCATGGGCGTGAGATGGACGAGATGATCCGGTCACACAAAACTGACGATTGGCGATGGGCACACCCGACCAACGAGCCAAGTCAACCAAACAAGCCAAGGACGCACCCACGAGACGAGTTGCAAAAAATGACTAAGTGTGTGCAAGCGCGTTGGTGAGTTATAGGAGCGAGCGATCGAATGTATGGGCGCCCCTACACTTGGGCTGACAAGTGGAAAATACGCTAAGTGTTGAAACAGTGGGTCATCTTGGCAATAGAAAGCCCCCACCCATGGTCGATGAAGTGTATAAGAAACATGGAGGATAAGTGTGGAGAGGTATCATCGAAGGAGCTAAGCAATACAAGTTCTAATTCAAGGGGCGGATGAATCTTAGCGAGGTGCAAGATGCGCCCCCACTATGGGCGAAATAGTGTTTGAACAATAGTGTAACCAGTAAGCAGAACATGGCCGAGTTCCAGGTGGGCGGTCGCATCGCAGGCAGGCGGGAAAACTGCAGGTCGGCGGACAGGCGGGTACCAGGTTGGTGGGTGGTCGGCACGCGAAACGGGTGGATGAATGTTGGCGGGTTGTAACATGGGTGTCGAGACGAGCTAGGCAGGGCGACTCCGGTGGGTGGTGTGCTCGCAATAAGTCTGAATGGGGAGCTGAGTGGGCGACTCGGGTGGGCAATGCACCTGCGGTAGAGTTGAACTAGAGTCATGTAGGCGACCGGGCAGTGAGTTGAAGCGAATTTTGCAGAGCATGTGGGTATGATGGTGTGAGTGTGTTGGGAAGGCTTGCATGGTACAATAGCCGAGTCGGGTAGACTGGCCGCGCTGCACGGCAACCACTTTGTTGTAAAAATTATATAACTCGGTTAAGCTTTTCTCCCGATGAAATTGTAAAACAACATTTATAAAAGATTATTGTTATTACATGTGTCTTGTGTCTCTTGCATATGGTTAATGATTGATGTTTATTCTGCATATTAATAAGTAAATATGATGAAAGATAAAAGTGTTAGGCGTAGTCCGAAAAATAACTCAGAAGATAAAATATTTAAGTGTTTAGCCAGTGTCGCACATGGACTAACTCGTGAAAAAAGAGTCAGGGTGTGACACATAAGGTGTTATGAAATAATGAAATGTCGAGATGGAGGAAAGGGAAGTGAGGTGCGGTGGGAGGTGAGGTGGATAAGGAGTTTCAGAAGTCAGAAGTCAGAGGTATTTCGGGAGGTTTTTTAAATTAAGATTTATGATATGAACATGTCCCAAAATTAGTAGAAATACTGAGATTAGGAGTGAGGTAGGAGAGGATGGTATAAGGATTGGGTCCCTTCTTTTCATAAAAGAATTACAACCACTTTAAAATGTTAATGTGAATTAAAAATAACTACAACCAGTTTGTAAAATAAGTCTTTGACTTTATAAAAAACTACAGCCACTTTTGTAAATGAATAATTTTGGTATCTCGAGAGTTCTAATAATTGGGAATTTTAATTCACTTCTTAAATTCGAATATATTTTAATTGGTTTACAAATTCAACTGCGGTGGTTCTGTAGGATTGCTAAGAAGAACAAAAATAAAAATAAAAAGTAATACAAAATCAATATTTACAATTAATTTACAAAAATTAAAATAATATACATTTTGTACATTTTAGTCCAGGCGGTAAAAATCGTCAAACTTCGGATGAGCACCATTTGCAAACCGTGCATCCAAATGATATGAAATGAGAATCAATAGAAAGATAGTGAAAAATCGAACACAATGAAGAAATCAAAAGAGAAATTCAAAGAAAACAAAAATCTCGCAAAATTGTCGGACACTTATCCAAAATAAAATATTAAAGAGTGATTTAGCCAAAATTTACGAAAAGGATCCCCATTATTTCTATAAAGATAATAAATTAAAAATGGGGGGGAGGTTTTGATTTCAACACAACAATGGCGACACACAGGGAAGAACGAATTATCTCTAGTTAAAAGATGATGAATTTCGCTTTACCCAAAACTTAAAATAATGGAGTTCATCAAACCATCAAATAGTAAAACATTTCCCATGGGTCCCACATTAGTGATTCAAGCAATATAAGTTCAAAAAGATAAGTATTCAAAGCAGACTGAGTCTAAAGCCATGAATCTAAATTTTCGGAAAATATTTAATATTTAAGATTACCTCATATTAGAAATAGAAGAAGGTACATATAGGAGTTTTTTATAAAGTATATATCCATCGATACAAATGGTCTCTAACATTTCTTTGCTACCAGTGAATCTGGTCAATACCCCAGCGAAGTTGTCCTTAATTCCATACAAGCATGGCCCCACTACTAGTGAGCATCCATAACCCTGACGAGTTTACTTGTATTTACCATGCTTCCCCGTTTGATCACCCTTTTGATAAGCACATTTTTTAGCTAATTTTATGATGTACCCAAGTGAAAGGGGTGGGATGGTAAAATATACTTATGAAAATGGATATAATACTTCCATAATGTTGAGTCCCATATATTTCCTCGCAACTAACATTTAGAGGCTTTTGTATGAAGTGGAGGGATGGAAAGGATCCATTGAGTTAGCTCAAGTTTAGTTCTTTCCTTTGAAAAGATGAACTATATCACTTAGAAAATATACATGTTCCTCAATGAAAATTATTTAAAGCAAGAGGGCTTTAGGATTCCATAAAAATGTCTCTTGAAGGTAAATGAAACCCATTGATAATAGACAGAGTAAAAATTTCCCATGTGTTCCAACCATGTTGGGTATAGAAAAACCCTTTTACATAAATCTTGGTAATATCCAAAAATTTGATCCAAAACCAATCAACAAAAGTAAAAACAAATCCAAACCAAAGTGAAAGAAGAAATCAGGATACTCCAAAATTTTCAAATAAGGAGAAGAAAAATGAAAGAAAAGTCCAAATTAAAAGAAACCCCCAACAAGACTAACTATAAAATGTCTCAAAAAAAGAGTAAAATAAGACAACCATGAGCGTGTTCATCTTATGTTGAGATTTTAATGAATTTTATCTTGTAGAGTTATAAGCAATTGGATTTTCAAATTGTAAAATGAATAGCAGTTATGAGGTAAAATTAAGCTAAAAGATAATTTTTTTCCCTTTGCAAATTTTCTTGTTTCAAAGCAAAGTCTGCATGAGAACATCTTGACCATTAAAAACTAGGCTTGAAAAGTAAACTAAAAGTTCAGAGACTCCCCAATTTAACTAATTTGATGAGCATCATTACTACTCTTTCCAAAACTTAGAGAAAACAACAAAGAGAATGAGTTCCAAATCTAAGCTGGTGTGGGTGTGAAAAGAAAACTTTTTGAAGTCTTGCAAAACAAAGTTTTATATCAGCAAAAACTAAAACAAAGTTGAAACAAAAATGAAAATAAATAGAAAATGATGAAAATGGGCATATGAAGCTTACCATTTGAAGAATTTCGTTAAAATTTTACCTAAAAGATGTTGGTTTTCTCCAACAAAAGATAACCTCTTCTTTTAATCGGAATTAAAAGCATAAAGAAGTTATATTCTATGAATTATCATTGGCCCAAAATCGTCATTTATTAAATCTAAATTAAAGTGAGCAGTAAAGCTAGGAAAAATAACGATTCATGTTCAAGAAATTTGAAGTAAATAAAGTCCGTTAGAAATGAAAATGAAGATGTGCTTATCAATTAATTGCAACGGTAATTGTTCTCTTTGTCTTGTAGATTTCATATCAACTCCAAAATTTTCATAGATTCTCATAAATCAAGACCAAGTCCCAACCTATGTAGCACTTATGTGTATAAGGAGAGGTCTTGAATCTTTGGATGATAAATATGGAGCGATATATCAAAAATAAGAAACCACAAGAGAATTTAAACAAAAATTGAATATGATCCATTACCTTTGCGTATTCTGAGTTTCTTTTCAAGAGTGTCTTGAAAAGAAAACGAGGATGCACACTAAAAGACAATCGAGATGATGAGATGAACATCGAATCGTAAGATAAAGACGAAAACGTAAGTGAGCCATAGGTGATGAACTTCTCATTAGCCAGGAAGATTTTCATGAAGAGTAAAAAGAGGCCTAAGTATACCTGTTAGGATATATGTCCAGTGAAGGCACAACGATAAGATCCATGTGCATACACCATGAAGAATGGATATCCCTAAAGTCACTTAATCATCGCAAGAAATGAATTCTTGGATGTTGGACTAAATTATAATTAAAAACACATCCAATTTCTTGAATACCGGGGTAACATGGAATTTGGGATTGAATAAAGCATCATGACATATAAATCTAATCAATGAGGATTTCCATGTGAGCATAGTGACAAGGCGGACTGTCTAGTAATGAATGGATTAATCATAGGCCTATGAGAATACATGATGTGATATGCCGAAGTTCTGAGACAAAAATAGGTAAAAAGGAAATTTCGGGAAGAAATTTAAATTGATTTATGATAGCAACTCGATCCCATGGTCCCAAAATACGAGGAGGCTTCAGAAAATATTTCTCGTAAATTATTTAAATAAGAGTTATGATAAAAAGTAAATCTAATATTACTATTGGATAGAAACATAAAATCGGAAACTCTAATACAATAATAATTTAATATAACTTTAATAGATTTCGAGACCAAGGAATTCGAGCAGAGAAATAAAATAGGCCATGTGGTTCTCAAGGAGGAAAATTTCAAAATTTGTTTTAAAATACTTCTAATATAACATAAACCCAAGAGTCCGATAAGCCAGAAGGTCTGAAATTTTGAGGAAATATATCGGGATCTTTTATGAATGAACACGAAAGAAAAACCCGACATTCAAAAATTTACAATTTTAAACCTCTGAGCCGTCTCGGAAGAAATAAACGTGACTAGAGCAAATGTAAGATAAATGAGTGTAGTGCAAAGGTTTAACTCAACCTGAAAAGTGCAAAATTTGGAATGGGCAAAGGTGGATAGGAGCACTTTTATAACTACTACAAGATTTTGCAATTTTCATTTGCTTGTAGATCTTTGGAAAAGATTTAATTATTTGAAATGTAGGAAGCTACATGCCCGTCACAAATCTAATGAAGAAGAAGACAAGAATTCAATTTCAGCTGCATTAATGCAAAATGAAATATGATTATTGATTGATCTCGCAAATTTGCAAAGAAAGGAAATATTAAAGGAGTTAATGAAAAGAAAACTAAAATAAGAGAGATTGAGACATGGCGGAAAAGGCTTATGAGCCTTAATTTGTTGTATTTCACACACAAATAATGATAATCATACAATATATAAATGCATCAAGAGTATGTCTCAATATAGTGCATTTATCTTTAACACAATCACTTTGGTTGAGTGAATATCTCAACCACACGCTCATCTAGGAGCCTAACTAGTTGGAGAGAATCTCTCAACCAACTAGACGTAAACAAACTCTCAAGTTTGAGGAACAGTCTCATTCTAGAATAGAGAGGTAGGGATAAATCCAAGTTTTATAATTTTAATTATTTTGAATTTTTTGGACTTATTGATTTTTTATGTGAGAGTGAGGCTAACATCCCCGCACCCACCCCCCCCCCCCCCCCTAATCATAAGTTTAAAGTAAGAACCTGGTACCATCTCCAAGTCTTCATGTTGAAACTATTGAGCTGATCCTCAATGAAGAACTGCCTGAAAAACCACCAAAACCAGATGTCGAAAAACTCCAATATGAAGAAAGCACACCAAAAGAAGTGAATCCACTGCAAGTATGATACAACTCTGAAAATGCTTGAAAACTCCATCAAAATCCAAGTTGTAATGCAAAATGATCCATATATCCTTTGCTTGGTCCAAAGACCATCCAAGTGAACAAAAGAATGCTCACAAATTCTCTCAACCAGCATCCTAATCACTTTCCCACTGGAAAATGTCAATGCCCAATAGCAAATTTGATGATGCCCACTGGAATATTTGATGATGCCACTGGTTTATTTGATTATTCCCACTGGAATATTTATTGAGTTTGTCAAAACTTTTAGTCTGACAACCATCTTCAATTCCATCATCATGTCCCCCCTTTGTCAATTGAAAGGAGAGACAATCATCTGTATTTGATTTTTGAACTCCCCCCTTTAAGGTGTAGGATAGTTTCTCTTTTTAATTCTTTGGGAAACTATATCTTTACCTCTATCTTAAGTAGAATGTAGGACTTATGCAGCTCTTTTATTTCTTGATTCCATTTCCAAGGGGTTATCCATCCATAATTAACTGTTATTTTAGTCTTCTTCTGCATTTTACATTTCTCTAATAGATGATTTGTCTTCCCACAATGAAGACAAGGATGGAGCTCGAAATATTTACTCTCCATATGACCATTTCTCTTACAATGGTTACATTTACAAGATTCTGGGTATTTTCTAGATAACCTGCACTTACAAACTGAACTAGTTTTGAGAAATATGGAACATAAAAAGTATTTTCTTCGTTATACCACAAACCATGTCGATCTTTGTTGAAATAAATTTCTTCACAAGGTCTGGGCACCTTCTTGGAAGGATCATTTTCTTGTTGTTCTTCACACCTGATGTTGTTGACATTCATTAATTCATTTGTATCACACTGAGCATCAATCATCTCTATTAAAAATTTATTTGTATCACATGCTACATCAAAATTTTCAATTAGATCTTCATTACAACTAGCTGCACCATTTAGTAGCACAACGTGTTGGATGAGATCAACTGTGTCACAACTTTAATCAATCTGGTGGATTAGATCATTTGTGTCACAACTTTCATCAACCTAGTGGATTAGATCATTTGTGTCACAAATTTCATCAACATGTTGAATGAGGTCATCTGTTTCACCAATTGCATTTTTTGTTTGCATGAGGTCTTCTGTGTCACACACTGCATCTATATTTTATGTACATCTTGAGTCAAGTAGATCTTTTTTTGCATCAATTTTATCAAGAGTGCATTAATGAGTTGTTCTTTCAAATCTAGCTCATTTTGAAGATATTTTGTTTCTTCTAATGTGTTGGTCATCTAATTGATTATGTTTTGACTTCCACTCAAGTATTCTATTTTTTTGTGCAATTCAATATTACATTCTTTCAATTCTTTAATTTCTATCTCTACACTTTGAATACTTTTTCCTCCTCTACCCATTTTGGTCTTTAACATGCTCATTTTTACTCACTCGCTTGATTTTTTCTTCAGTGGGATGAGGGTGTCGGATACCACCAAAAATGCACCGTAAAGGGTTTTACAATGATTTAATGACAAGTTCAAATGAATTAGACTTTGAAAGAACTCAAACTCCTATTATTTTTTACTTTTGAGTCCAGGCCATTTAAACCTTGGGTGTCGGGTTCAACTAATAATGCACCCATACAACTCAAAATACCAAAATTTTGATGCAATATAGCAAACTAAAATTCTCACATTTCAAGGCTTGTAACCAATGCTTTATGACCTTATTACTAATTTGTTTTTCAGCTCAAAAATACTTGACATCGACTCAAACTTCACTCCAAAAAATAAATACAACATTTTTCACACTTATCACTCCAAAAACTTACTAAAATATCATCCCACCTTATCTCTCCCAGAACAATTTAATAAAACACTTTACCATTTCCTTACCCAACTTGACTTACACATGAATTTAAACCTCCAAAGTATTTTAACTTCAATAAATTTCGAAAATCTCACAAACATATTGTTGTGGATTTTTGCCCCCTTTTTTTTTCAAAAATAATTAAAATGTGGACCTCTTGCGAAGTATTTCTTCACATAATTATTTTATGGATGAGAAGAAACATTAATACCTACACGCTTTGAGCAAATAAACTGGTACTTAACTTGGCTGCAATTGCATAGATTATTTCCATGTGGAAATGGTGTATCTTCTTATAATCACTGGAGATGAATGGAATAGAAAGGCCTATTCTGAGTTAAAGGAATTCGAATTGTAGCAGGTCGAGTTTGAATTGTGAAAAGGTAACTAGACCATCTAGAAACCACAAATATAAGAAGAAAATTTTCCTTATATGAAAATAGAATCTCAAAGCATTGTCCCCATAACACAAGGTTGTACTTTCTTGTGTCAAAAATCCATTATGTTTGAGTAGCACAACCGACCTTTTCCTCTGTATCATCTAGAAAGAATTCATTTCCAAAAGGTAAGTCCTCTTCTTCACCATTTCCTTCGTAGTCATGCCAAATGGCTCATCAAATTCCATTGCTAGAAAATCTTATGTATTCTTCTTCATCGGTTGATCTCTAAGCTTGATGGAAACAATATTTTCTCCGCTACAAAATTGTCGTTCCAAATTTGCTGAAGACACGACAAGCTGCTAGTCTATTCACGTGCCAAAAATGCTCCCTATTTTGAGATTCTACAATTAAAATAGCTCCACATGCATAATGAATCACAATATTCATGCAACTTCACATGGACGATGTTAAGTCTCGTGCACTAGCAAAGGATTTGTTCAAAATCTAGAACAATTGCAAGTGTGTAGAATGCAAATGAAAACCAAAATAGTCGAGCAGGTGCTTGACAGGTTCAGATTCCAGAAGAAGGTTGCCTTCATGTTCTTCACGAGGGTTGGATATCAAGAGGGTTGCAAGCATGAACCCCATTTATTCAATGAGATTATTGACATTATGTCCTGTGCATACCCTTCTTCATTTATCCCACATAATATAGTGCAGACCCTTCTTCATTTCTCCCACATAAGATAACGTAGACCCTTCTTCATTTCTCTAGCATATTGTATATGCTTTGGTTCGCCATTCTAAACAATATTTCACATATGCTCCAGCGCTACTTTTCCAATCATCTCACCCTTCACATTCGAGGCTTCACAACATCCACAGATGAAAAATAGATAGCTCATAGCCCCAACAGACAAAGCAGACATGACAATCCGGTCAGCTCCATAACTTTCTTTCTTCGACACTTCCCCAAGCATTTCGTAACTTTCATAATGGTGACAAGTCTTTGTTTGGTGTGGTAATTTTGCTAGTAATAAGACCCAAATTCTCAAAAAAACAATTCAAATTTCTGAAATTCTCCCATAGTGACGATACGAGTTTTTGAAGTTGTATTACAAGTATTAAACTAAAGGATGGTTATCCAGATCACATTCTCTAAATCGGGTGCTTTACGTACAGTCCACGCAGGTCTGTTGGTTAATCTCCATAGGGATCTCCACAATGGCTCCTCCCTTTCGATTGATTGCTTCACAATATAGCAACGTTGATGATGCTCCACATCGACCACAACTGTTGGAAGTACTACACACCTACATGCGGACACTTAGTTAGAGCATGGGACTACATGCAAGATTCCTTCTACATGATTTACTCCATGATTTTCTCCTTCTTTAACTACGCAACTGGTTAGTTCTTGTGCATGATTTACTCCTTGATTTTCTCCTTCTTTAACTCCACAGCTAGTTAGCTCTTCTACATGATTTACTCCCTGATTTGCTCCTTCTTTCACTCCGCAACTGGCTAGTTCTCTCTGATACTTGTTGTAGGTGTTGAGTCCTCTCATTGATCACCACTATGGTGCATTACCTTGGGATCTTCACCCAATAATGCTATATCATGAGCATTGTAACCTATTTTCTAATGAATCATTCTTTTGTTCTTTCGATTTTCTTTTAGTTTTTTTTGCTCTGCAAAGCTGTGTGTTCAACCTTTACTAGCTAGATTCATCTGTACAGGTTTCTAACACATTTACATGGTATCAGAGGTTGGACCTAGGTTCAATTCCCTCGAGTTGTGTTTGAGGGGGGGTGTTGGAAAAATCGCAACACCTCTATAGAATTCGTAATTTCCACCTTGGGGATCCTAGTTACTGGTTTGCAACGTTTACCAACATCTGTAGGTTTTGGTCAACGGAAAACCTTCGCAGGGCACCATCACCTTTGGGATTCACTATGAAGCAGGCACTACATTGAATCTCCTTGTCTTCACTGATTCTCATTGGGCGGGCGACAGTATTGATTGCAAGTCCACCTCCGGATATTCACTCAATCTAGGATCTGGCCCTATCTGTTGGTCGAGCAAGAAGCAGGCTGCTATTGCTCTCTCTTCAGCTAAGGCCGAGTACAAAGGAGTAGTCAACATCACCATTTAGGCTCTGTGGCTACAACACTTCCTCACTGAGTTGAGCATCCAGTTTCACCAACCCACTATCATCTGGTGTGACAACCAGAGCACTCTCAAATTTTGTAGGGATCCAGTACAATGGTAGCGGGCGAAGCACATAGAGATCCATATGTGCTACATCAAAGACTTAATACACGATCAGGTCATTGATTTGTAGTTCTGTCCTTCTGCAAAATAGACTACAAACATCTTCACCGAGACATTCACTGAGAAGAAGTTTCGCTCTCTGCGCGATCGTCTTGGAGTGAAGGACACAGTTGCTTAGCAACTGTCTTTTCTTCCTCTTTTCTTTTGATTACATTGTATTTTGAGGGGGGGGTTTTCCCACGAGGTTTTCCCTCTTTCCTCAATTTTAGTACAAGTTGCACTGTATTTTGGGTGACCTTTGGCATTAGTTTCCAGTGCCCATTTTCTATTTTTCCCCATAGTGGTGTTCATGGGGGGTGTTGGAAGTACTGCACATCTACATGCAAACACTTAGTTAGAGCATGGGATTACATGCAAGATTACTTCTGCATTATTTACTCCCTGATTTGTTCCTTCTTTAACTTCACAACTGGTTAGTTCTTCTGCATGATTTACTCCTTGATTTGCTCCTTCTTTAACTCTGCAACTAGTTAGTTCTTCTGCATGATTTACTCCCTGATTTGCTCCTTCTTTCACTTCACAACTCGCTAGTTCTCTCTGGAACTTGTTGTGGGTGTTGATTCCTCTCATTGATCACCACTATGGTGCATTACCTTGGGATCTTCACCCAGTGATGCTATATCATGAGCATTGTAACCTATTTTCTAATGAATCATTCTTTTGTTCTTTTGGTTTTCTTTTAGTGTTTTTTCTCTACAAAGTTGTGTGTTCAACCTTTACTAGCTAGATTCATCTGCGCAAGTTTTCTAACACATTTACAACAATAGCCACACCTCTCTAGACCAGTCCAAGCTCATTGACCTTCGGTGATAAAGCTCCTTATAGCTGGAATTGTTTAATCGAACAATGATCCCCTTTTCAAAGCTCTAGTGTATCCGCAGGATTCAAAACATTTAGGGAGTTCTGAAAATAGTGGTCACAGGATTCAAACCAAATCAAAGCCATGCTTTTTTTATGTCATAATCCACCCAGGCTACCACAGATCTACTCTGGCATGAACTCAACAATGGTGGTTTGATTCTTCCACACGGGTCTTCCAATAATCATTCATGGCACCACAGGCAGTGTCACCACACAAACTTCAACAGCCTCAGCATCCTCCAATTCTGAAAATTACATAAAAAAAATGTTATCAGGGTTGTCATATCCATTTGACCATGTCTTCAATACACAGCATGACAGTCACTCCACAATCCACACTAGCAGCTCGATGCAGCATAACTTGATTCCTTCAATTTCCCAAGGGTTTTTGTTGTTCGATCAGTTGGAACATTATGGACGACCCTTATATTGCTAAATATGGGCACTCATACAAATTTGAGGCAATCAAAACATGGTTGGACCAAGTCCATGATACTTCACCTGCGACTTTTAGCCAAGCTCAAAAGTCCTCATTCCAAACGTTCACTTTGCTCAGTCATTGAGTATTGGCGCAAAAAAACACATTTTTTCAACTGTGTATAGAACTATGCCTGGGATAGAGAGGAATACCAACAAAATACCTAGCCCAACCCTTAAACCTCTACTGAAGTGATGACATGTCGAATAAATGTTAACTTTTATGGTTCAGGCATATGAGCAGTACTATGGAATTTTGTATGTAATTGGTCATCTGCAACATATACCCACAGATTCTACACAATTTCACTCTGATACTAAATAAGGCGTTAATGAAAAATAAAACTAAAATAAGAGAGACTAAGACATGGCGAAAAATGCTTATGAGCCTTAATGTATTTTATTTCACACACAAATAATGATAATCATACAATATACAAATACATCAAGATCATGTCTTAACATAGTGCATTTATCTTGAACACAATCACTTTGATTGAGTGAATATCTCAACCACACACTAGTCTAGGAACCTAACTAGATGGGGAGAATCTCTCAACCAACTAGACCTAAACAAACTCCCAAGTTTGAGAAACATACTCATTCTAGAATAGAGAGATAGGAATAAATCTAAGTTTTATAATTTTAATTATTTTGAATATTTTGGATTTATTGATTGTTTTATGTGAGAGTGAGGCTAACAAATATGAACAGAAGCACAAACATAGAATACAAAAATTCTAATGAGAAAGAAAATACTTCCCTGAACATGTTTGTGACTATAAGTATGCTATTTTCTTGCTTATTTCTAAAGCTAATTAAATTTGCTAATAAAAATCAAGTCTCCAATTCAAGCCAATGAAGACTAGTAAAATAAGAAAAACAAAAATAAGAAGTAAACTATGAAAAAAGAGAAACTTAACAATCATATGAAGATGAACATGTCTATGCATACCTGGAAGAGTTTGGTTGTAAGTTTACCTAATAGATCTTGACATTCTCCCATGTATTATTTTTTATTTTTCATATGTTCAAAACCATCTACTTATTTAATTTGAGTTAACTACTAAGTAATGAGCTATTAATTTATATCCACTTAATTTTGAAGAAGAAGAGTGGTGGAAGAGAAATAGTGGTGAATGAGATCACTTAGCACTACTTGAAAAATTATTATTTCAAAAGTTCCTAGCTATAATGAAGCAAGATAAACAAGTGCACCATAAGCATGAATATGATCTACAAATATTAGATAATAAATATGCCCTAAGTCATTTTTTACCAAAAATCAAGTGAATATTAAGATAAATGCATAGCTTCATTACCTCCTTATTGAAAAATATGCAATATTTAAATAAATACAAAGAAAGAGAAATATAACTAAACTAATATATGCATATTCTAACTACATGAGAGAGCATATTATTAAGTATAGTCATACTTCCACTCTAATCCTTCTCTCGGTTTTAGAGTTTCAGTTATAAAAATTTCAAAAATTAGAAACATAAATAAAATTGTAGCGAGATTATCAAAAGAAAAATTCAGCCTACTATATACATCTAATGAGTTCAGAAAAATAAATTTTTTTACAAAATTCTTATATTGAAATTCTTCCAAAACTCTGCCTACTAGATCATAAAAATCAGGATGTATTTTAGTGAATGATTGGAAGATGTTCAAAGGAAGACAAAACATCAGGCTAGGTCTGAATGATATATTTTCAAATGATGAACCTTGTTGAAAACCGGAAAAATCATAAATATTCTCCAGAATTGAAACTTCCAAATATTTTCCAACATGAATCAATAAAGTATGGATGGACATTTAAAATATTTCTAGAATTTTTACATTGTTGTCCAGAATGTAATGATGCACTCACAAGTGCTAGAATTTGTGATGAACTTATTTGAAAATAATACATGAATTGGCTAAACATGAATAAATAAAATTTCAAAATAAGTAGTTGATGTCATGTTTGAAATTCTAGAATTTAAGCTTATTTATGCACTTGATGAGTGTTGAGAGTTTGAATGCTCAAAGTGTTAGTGCAATGTGCTCAAAAATTTAAAAGTGAAATTTGAAAAAAACATTAATTCAAACCGAGAAAATTGAAAACGAAGAAGATTCAAATTTACAATCATGGTACAACACGGTTGGGATTCATTTGCAAAATTTTCCCTCCCACAAGTCTCAACAGAAATTATGAACCTAAAACATTGTTTCCATTCACTTATGAGGATGAGTAAATTTCAATATTATGATTTCAAAAGACTATTTAATCATTGTGTGAATCATGAATTGGAATGGATTCATGACTACTGAAATCAATATGATGATTAAATGATTGTGAATTAACTGAAATATTAAAATTAATATTATTTTTGTATTCAAAAATAGATTCACTTACAAAATGAGGAATATGGGATTGAGTAAAAAATATTTTTGAATAAAAAGGGAAAAGAGGCTTAGAATTTTCAGTTTTCAATTCTTCCTCATAAAAATTTCATTAGTGTTCTATTCCTTTGAATAAAATAAAACAGAACCAGGTAGAAGATCACATGCAAGATAAGGAGAATTTCCAAGATTATTGTAAGTATTAATAATTAAATTCTCTCTATCAAAATCAAAATCAGACGAAGATTCAACATTAAATAAATTAGTAATAGACCATTTATTTTTAAAATTAAATTTTTTTTAGGGATACTATTAATTGATAAACAATTAAATCATCATTACTAAAAACATCAGGATAGAGACAAAAATAAGAGGTTGAAGATAAATACATGAAAGTTTTTAGCTTTATAGAAGATTGCTCAATTTCTAAAATGTATAATTCAGATTATTCTACATTTGAATCATTGCAAACTTCTGACTGATGATCAATTTCTTCATAAAATACAGATTTTTGTGCATTTGATCGATCTGCAAATTGTAGCTAAGTTGCTCTATAACTTGCAATTTATTATCAGCAGAATAATTGCAGTAGATTGTGCATTGTTGACATTCTCTAGCTGATTTAATTTTCAATGATTTATTTGATGTTGATTGTTGCTAATGAACTGTACATCTTGTCAAATTTCTACTTCATCAGCATTATGTAAATTTTAAGCAATTCCGGCATAAGCATCATTTATTTGAGCAGCAACAATTTCTGTTTGTTGATTAGCAATATCTGCAATTTCATTTCGTGAAGGATCAACATTGTCATTTTGAGCAATTGATTATTTATCAGCAATGGATATGCTTTATGGTTCTTCATAATTATCCCATAACAAAGACACTAAATGTTTGAACCATCCAATTAATTGAAATTGAAGAGGCAAATATTTGGACCTAAATTGCATTAAAGTTAATGTAAATCTAATGTAAAAATTATTAGAGTCTGGCCTTTCATCCTACGAAATTCTTCTAAATGATCACACACCTTTTCGTAATCATATTCCTGAAAAGTGTGAAGGAAAATCTTCGAAAATTCATCGCAATAATGTATGCAGGAAACTGGAAGAGATAAGCACTAGTCTTTGGCTTTACCTATCAAAGTAAGAGTGAAGATGATGCAGGAGCATCAAGACCCTCTTCATTTGTAAATATGGAATAAAGAGGGGGTGTGATAATTTTAGTATTTTGTTGTTTTTAATAGGAAAATAAAGATAATGTAAATATTCTTTCTAAATAAAAGGATATGAGAGAATAGTTTAGGAAAAAGAATTGGATAGAACTTCTATGTTTTTTCAGGATAAGAGTGGGAAAAAGCTTCAAGCTTTAAATCATTATGTAAAGAAGGAAAAAGCCTATTTTTTTTGGAGATAAGGAGAGGATCTATTCCTTATCTATGTATCCATTATTATTATAAATAAGAAGGCAGCAGAGCTCTCATCAGAGAGAGAGAGAGAGGGGGGGTAAATTGCAAGGGCCATGAACATTGAAGATTTGGCCATGCAGAAGGTTGTAAGTATTTATTTGCATTTATTAAAGATAGTGTGTTTCAGAATTATATGAAATTGTGTGAAATCGTGGAGTTTCCAATTTGAATTGTGCCTTAATTGAAATTGTGAAGTTAACAATCGACCTCAATGGATCGATTCTAAGTAAACCGAATTCTGTATAATTAATTGGCCAGTGAATATTTAAAAGAGGGCATTATTTTAATCCGCCATTTCCATTTCACCTAAAATGATGATTGTTGTTCTGTGTATGGAGGAAGATTACAAAAAAGCGTCATTAAGGCTAGCACCATCGTAAACAGGGGAAACCTGCACTAATTAATTAGTGGCTGCGTATTTTTGTTCTGACTCAAGACTGAGTGTATGTGTATATGCGTGGAGTGGCATTACGATTTTGTTGATTACCGGTTGTGTGTGTTCTGACACAATTGCGTGGAGAGGGAACCGCTAGCAGAGCGGTTAGTAACCAATTATACCAAGTGATGCTTAACTGTGTGGAATGCTTGTGTATGGAGAGCAGTAGCGTTTAACTGTGTGGAATGCTTGCGTATGAAGAGCCTTAGCGCCAGGCTTATATGTATTGAATGAGCTGTAACCATTGGGGCTGCGTAAATGCGTGGTTATAAACTTGTGTGTGTGAAATGATCAGGAGCGTGGTATGGCTGTGGATTAATTCTGAGCAGCATATTTTTCAATTGATGAATTCAAGGCGTAATTGCCTACGAAGGCAGCGAAGAACAGTGTGGAGCCGTGCGTATACCATGAGTAATATGCGATTTCCCTTTATAATTTGTGGCGCTGGCTATTGGTTTTGTAATTGTGTGTGCACATAAGGTTGTCCGCTGGCAGAGCGGTTCTTAGTCATCCTAATCAAGAGTTAACGACACATCTGTACGCGTGGAGAGGATTGCCTAAAATGTACATCAATACGTGCAAGCGTGGGCGCAGTTGGGTTATGTGACATTTTCTTGAATTGAATCACTGTCAGGGAATGATAGCACCGGGTGAAGATTGATTGACACCGCGTGAATATACTGGTTCAGAAGAGCGCTGCGAGGTTTTTTATTATTGTTTCTTGTCTGATCAGGAACGTCATGGCTTCCCTTTCATATTTCCCAACTATGTATTAGCGCGCATCTCTGTTTTGTTGTAAAAAGGAATTTGAAATTGTGTGTTTTATTATTTGCAAAGCTTCCCCATTCAATGATAAATCATAAAGTTGCAGGCATTAATTTGTTGATCTAAGGCGCATGTTTTTATGCATGAGTGCACAGGAAAGGGATCCTGGGTTTGCAGGTTCGCCCTACATCAGAAGATCCTACAAACAATATCTTCATCAATATTGATTTTTTTGCAACTTAAAATAAATTGAAGGAGATGACTAAAAGCCATTATATTTTTCCTTAGGCAAGGTCTAGACTTTCTTTATCAAAGTAGTAGTGGGTTTGAGGTCCAATAAAGCAACTCTAAGGAGGTGTTTTAACTGGAGCCATAGTAATAAGACAAAATCTTAAAGCACAAAATATTCAAAGACACAATTTATTGTTGCCCTCCTCCTAGTGCCAAAAATGTTGATGATCAAAAATGACCTCATCAACATGTAAGGGAGACCACCAAGAAGCCCCAACTAAGCTCTTATCTGCTTGATATAGTGATTCTGACTGGTTCAATTAGGTCCAATTACCTTCTCTCTCTCCCTAATGGCTCATAATATATCTATTATTTACCAATAGAAAGAGAGAAATTAGATATGCCCTATTGTAGAGCTCTTTCAAAAAAGTGTTCCTTAAGATGACTCTACAGCTCATCCAAGCCACAACTAAGGTTTGCCCCTGCATGAGGGGACTTCTATAATGCAAAATTAAATCTAAATGTTGATCTATGCTAATATGCAAGCAAAAATATAATCCTCTCACGAATTGGAAAATGATAGGCTTCTCTCAATTCAAGAGCAGATGAACTAACTAACCAGGGGAAGAAGATTTTTATATGATTGAATTCATTATATAGTTTTCATTAATTAAAGAAGTAGTTCATTCAATTAATTAAAGAGAAAACAAAATGGTAATGTATTTAAACAATAAATAGTTATTGTTGAATGCATTCGTATTTCAATGAATTCGTAATAATTATAAATTTTTTATGCTCCTCAGAGATAACTCTTACAGAACTTCAATGGTGTAAAACAATTGATACGACAATAGTTCTCAATATCAAAAAATAATACACTGTTTAGAACGAGAATTAAAATCAATTAAATAAATTCTGGCAATAGCGGATTAACTTACAATCCAAACAATAATGCATTGGACTGAAAAATTTATTAAAATCATACCAGAACTTCATTACAAGCTTTGTCGTCCATGAGAAGCTTTAGCTCCTTGAAGAAATTTCTTACATTAGTGAAAAAAATTCTTCTCTTTCAGAACTAAAAAATGTTGTCTCTCCATAATTCAACTCATTGTACATTATAAAAGTGCAAATGCATAGCAAGAAAAAGCACAAAGTTTTCCCCTAATATCAAATAGGAAGTAATTCCCCTCACCTACAACTATAATCCCCTAATACAATAGTTCTTTCAAAGCCTCTAGTTGCAGAGAAGAGGAACCCCTTTTCATTTCTAAATTGATATTTGCTAATTACAAGAATCTCTAAAATAGAGAAGTCTTGAGAGTAGTTTTCCATATCCTAAATTAGAGCTGCAAATTCCCCATTTTTCTCTTTGTTGGTCTCTTTCCATGGCTCCAAAATGCCTCAGATATGAACTTCTCCAACTGATCTCCTGCTACAAACCAATCAAAACCATCAATAAAAATAAAATTAAATTGCATATTAGAAATTTAAAAAAAAAAGAACAAAAAACAAAAACAAAAAAACAAATTCTCATGAAATTTCTAAATTAAAATAAATAAAATCCAAAGAAATTTCATGCTACAATTACTGAAAATGGATCTAATTGCTAGAGGATGAATTAGTGACACCAGTTTCCAATGAAATATGCCCAAATCAAATTTGGAAAAACCAATTATTGTTGCAAATTCGTCACTTTATATTTTGTTGAATTTTTGGGTCATTAAATGATAAAATCTGCTAAAATTATCATTCCCATGTTATTCTCCTCAGTATTAGCTTTCCAACGAGCTATTGTGAGCTTCATTTGGCCAAGTAAATCTTGATATATGTCTCTTCAAATTTGAAGTGTTAAAATTACCAGAATTCTAGAAAAATGCATGCCTAACCTAAAATTAGGAAATTTTAATTAAAATTCTAATCTAAATTAAATTAATCATTTTTAAT
>APFE031453465.1:82056-104551 GCA_000404065.3 Pinus taeda
TTAAATTAATTCAACATATTAAAATATTAAAAAAACATAGTAAAGTGTGCCATGGTATTAGTAGCTCTTTGTTAAACATATATGGAGAGGGTTTTATATTACATGGGAGGTATGAGGAGGAGTATGTGGGTGTCTCAGGAGTTATAAGGAGGATTTATCGGGATATAGGAGGAATAAGGGATAGAGTGGGAGGCATAATGTCATGCCCCTATCTTGGTGGTAGTCTTTCAACTGCTCATAGGTATGTGTGGCACCACTGCCCGATTTCTTTTCAACAATACTTTCAAGTGTGGACTACGCCTAACATTCCATACTTAGCTTATTTTTCAATTTTTGAGTATTAACATTCATAACACAGCGGAAACGTTCAATTTAAACTTCTTTCATCATCATTATCATTTACACATATGCACAGTGGATACAATACTTAACAAGAGGGGAGACTCCCTGAATATGAGCCTACCCACAATGATAACAATAATTGTTTAAAATATACAATTACAGTCTTAGGAGGGGAACCCCAACTTCCCTCTCATAATATTAGTCATAATACATAACTTTGGCCTGCACCATGCAGCCTACTAGAACCATTGTTCAAGAGCACCCACCCTTGCCGAGTTGGGTCGCCCAACTCGCCGGACAAAGGCACCCACCCTTGGGCCGCCCTCTGCACCAACTTTTCGTGCCAACAGTTTGTCGCGTCGTTCAACAAAACTTGTGCCTCTATTAGGACCTCCCACAGTATGTCACCCACCC
The DNA here is from genome assembly GCA_000404065.3 of Pinus taeda. Taxonomy (NCBI): domain Eukaryota; kingdom Viridiplantae; phylum Streptophyta; class Pinopsida; order Pinales; family Pinaceae; genus Pinus; species Pinus taeda. Next base: position 82,813 of record APFE031453465.1, read on the forward strand.
GCAACTCGTCCTTTCATTCAGCACTCACCCACACTTCGTGTGCCTTACCTATTTACATCTTGCCCGACCGCAGCGCCAACCGCAATCCTACCCGCACCGCAGACCTCCACCGCAATCACACCGCAACTCCACCTGTAGCGTTCCGCAGACCTGCCTTTGTTCAGTCCAACTCATCGGCGTGTAGTGCCCCCTTCACAGGTCACCCGCCCTTACTCGACTCATCTGTCCACCCGGTTCACTCGTCGTGTAGCACGCCCTTCGTGGGTCGCCTGCCCAACCTGCAGCTCGTCGAAGCTGAACTCTATGTTTCTGTCTCCCAGCTCAGTGCTTCGGTCAAAGCGTCGCATGCACCTCGCCTCTTATCTTATGCGTCCACCCTTGCTCGCCGTCCTCACTTGAGCTCACTCTCTTTGTAAACTTTTGTTTATCGAACTTGATGCCTTCTCCTCTCCATGTGTCTGCCTATGTATACGCTTCGTCATGGATTATTCATGGGTTGGCCTACCCAGGCTGACCTGTCAATTCGGCTAATTCGTCCATACTTCGTATCGGCTTGTCCACTCTTCATGTTGGCTTGCACACACCGTCGCCCCACCAGGTCCACATGTCCAACTTTGCACGATATAAATCTACCTCCACAAAGTTGCCATACTTAGCCAAATTTCTATGTTTTCGCTTTTTCAACTCCTACATTGGCTCGACATGCCCGTGCCTCGGGCATCTTTAACCTACTGCCCCAACTTGTCGCTCTCTCCAACTCGTCCCATCGTCGCAACTAACGTGCTCGCTCTCTGACTTGTCGCGCCCACCAACTCGTCACTCACCCAGCTCATCGCGTTTAACTAGGAGAGCCCACCCAACTTGTCGCACATCACATCTGTGACTCATGGACTTGACATACTCCCCCACTCTAAATGGTTGTCATCCTCGACCACTCTCTCCACATCCCGACAATCACCATCACCAAGACTGTCAAACCACACAAATGTGTGTATGGGTAATCTAGATGTGTCCACCTCTCAACCTGCCTCACACCATAGATATGTCAAATTCTGCAAGGAATCATGTGTTGGTACCCCTCATGACGATGACTAGTTGGGTAGCTAATCCAACCATGACTAGTTGGGTAGCTAATCAATCTGTGTCATCTCACCCCTAAATGCCTACTCAAAATGTTGGAGACTCACTGCCTTGAGCAACTAACAATGAGCCTCACCTCCATGATAGTCTAAGAAGATAAGGAGGGAGCAGAGCCTGAAGGCTCTCCCTCACTAATCAACTCAATCCACCTATTAGGATCCTCCACTTCTAATCTCTACAAGTATGCTTCATGATCCTCCATCTGAACATTTAGTCTAACATCCTCATCCTCATCATCATCCTCCACTACCTCTAGCCTCCTTGACAGATCCAAGATACTACTAGAAAATGTTCAGATAACTTATGATTGTTCCATAAGCTTTGCCTCTGCAGTAGACCATCGCTTATATATCTCTTCATCTCGCTTGTCATCCTCCATATTCATTGTTGTTAGTTTACACTTGGTCTTTGTAACTCCTACGGTCGGAACAACAACAGGTACATCCTCTCGTCCATCGTAGATGTACAGTTTCTTCATATGGGAAACCACCATAGCTTCAAATTGTTTCATAAATTCCATACCGAATACAACTTCATAGTCATCTATTTGCACCACAGTGAAATTGACCTTCCCTGTCCATTCACCAAGTGTCACATCCACTCTCTCATCTACATCGATCACAGAATCCAGAGGTGAATTCATTGCCTTCATTTGTGCCTTCATCAGTACAAACTTTAGTCCAATCCTTCTTGAAGTATCTTTGGTCATGAAGTTGTGAGTTGCCCCACTATCCACCATAGTGAGTACAGCACCACTCCCAACTTTCATCTCAACATACTCTAACTTGTTTCTTTCCGGATCTCTTCGTGAGACTGCTTCCATAGCCATCGCAACTCTTAGAATCTGCATGACCCCAATAGAAATTTCCTCTTTATTTTTCACATTGGATTGTGTTATCGCAACCACTTTTGGTCTTGAAGGAAAATTCTTCACCATATGTGGTTCCTCACATATCCAACACTACAACAGTTTCTTCATCTTCGCCTTATCATGCGATCTCAAAGGCTCCTCCTTTGTAGACTTTTCTTTCGACTTGTCAGTCTTTTTCTTCTTCTCTTTTGTTCCTTCATCATAGTGTTCTACCAAGTGATCCACAACAACAAATGCTTCTTCAAGTGTTTTTATCTTTTGCCTCTTCACTTCATTGTGTGCCCCTAGCTTCAATCCTATGATAAAATTGAACACCTTGTCCCTCTCCGCCATGTCTGGAAGTTCCAAAACTGCACTTGAGAACTCTCGTTGATAAGCTTGTAGACTCTCTGTTTGCTTTATATATTTTATCTTCATCCTTGCATCCCATGTTTCATCTTGCAGACTAAAATGGGTTTGCAAAGCCTTCTTCATTTCATCCCATGAAGTGATTTCTGTAGCATTGCCATTGGAAATCTGGTCCATCTTCCTTCGCCACCACATCTTAGCATCCTTTGTGAAGAACTAAGCAGCTACTTTGACTTTGGTTTCTTCATCATACATCCCCAAATGCTCCAAGTATTGTTCCATGTCCCATAGAAAGTTACCAAGAGTTTTTGCACTCCTTGTCCCGTCATAAGAATCTGGTTCTTTGACTTTCACATGAGCCACTCCTCCACCTAAGTTGTGCCCAACAGCCTTCTTCAAAACCGCAATCTCATTCTGAGCATCTTCAAGATCTTTCTGCAATTTCAAGATTTCAGCCAAACCTTGATCTCTTGCTTCTCTGATCTCTTTGACTTCCTTTTTTGTTTGTATATACTGTCATTCAGTATAATCATATCAGACCTTGAGGTCTTCAAGCTTGCCTTTCACCTTCGAATAGCCATCTCGAATCTCAATGTTCTCAGCCTTCATCAAAGCCATGTTAGACGATAGCTCCTCCATTCGATCCAAAACTATATCCAAGAAAGCATCGCTAACATCCCAGCTAGATTCACTAGTTATCACTTGAGGTTCTTCTACCATCTCAGCTATCCACTTCCTTTGTAGTCTGGTATAGACCATAAACTGATCAAAAGCCTCGGTCGTCTATTTGCCTAAAGTGTAGAGACACACCTCTTTACTTCTGCAACCTGTTCGACCCAATTAGCCCTTGATAACACTTGCAATTTTGAATCACCAAATCCCACAAATACGGAGCTCTGATACCAACTATCACACCCCTATCTTAGCAGTAGTCTTTGAACTACTCGTAGGCAGGTGCGGCACCACCACCTGATTTCTTTTCAACAATACTTTCAAGAGTGGACTATGCCTAACATTCCATACTTAGTTTATTTTTCACTTTCTAAGTATTAACATTCATAACGCAGTGGAAACATTCAATTTAAAATTATTTCATCATCGTTATCATTTACACATATTCACAGTGGATACAATATTTAACGAGAGGGGCAGCTCCCTGAATATGATTCTGCCCACAATGATAACAATAATTCTTCAAAATATATAATTACAGTCTTAAGAGGGGAACCCCAACTTCCCTCTCATAATATCAGTCATAATACACAACTTCTGCCTGCACTATGCAGCCTACTCAAACCACCGTTCAGGAGCACCCACTCTTGTCGGGTCAGGTTGCCCAACTCACCGGACAGAGGCACCCACCACCAGGCCGCCCTCAGCACCAACTCGTCGGGCCAACCAGTTCAACCGTCCATCACGTAATTCAGCAAAACTCGCACCTCCATTTGGACCTTCCCACTCGACACCCACCCACAGCTCGACCTTCCATTCAGCGCTCATCCACACTTCACATGCCTTACATGATTGCAGCTCACCCGGCCACAGCGCCAACCATAGTCATGCCCACACCATAGACCTCCACCACAGTCGCACCGCAACTTTACTCGCAGCCCGTTCCACAAACTCACCTTCGTTCAGTCCAACTAGTCGACATGCAATGTGCCCTTCATGGGTTGCCCGCCCTTACCCGACTCGTCTATCCACCCAGTTTTCCCATCATGCATGCACCCTTCACGGGTCGCCTTCCCAACTTGCAACTTGCCAAAACTGAACTTTGCATTTCTGTCTCCTAGCCTGGTGCTTCGGTCAGAGCACCACCTGCACCTTGCCTCTTGTCTTATGTGTCCACCCTTGCTCACCCTCCTCACTTGAGCTTGTTGTCTTTTTGAACTTGTGTTGATCGAACTTGATTCCTTCTCCTCTCCATGCGTCAGCCTCTGTATATGCTTCCTCATGAATTATTCATGGGTCGGCCTGCCTAGGACGACATGTCAATTCGGCTAATTCGCCCATCCTTCACATTGGCTCACCCACTCTTCATGTTGGCTTGCCCACACCACTGCCTCACCAGGTCCACATGCCCAACTTCGCATGATATAAGTCTACCTTCGCAAAGTTTCCATACTTAGCCAAATTTCTATGTTTTCGGTTTTTTCAACTCCTGCGTTGGCTCATCGCGCTCATGCCCCGGGCACCTTTAACCGACCGTCCCTACTCGTCGCTCTCTCCAACTCATCCCATCGTCTCAACAAAACACCACAACCAATGCGCTTGCTCGGCACTTATCGTGCTCATCGCTCACCCATCTCGTCGTGTTTAACCGAGATCTCCCATCCAACTTGCCGCACATCGCATTCGCGACTCGTGGGCTTGACACATAAGGTGTTATGAAATACAGAAATGTCAAGATTGGGGAGAGGGAACTGAGGTGCGATGGGAGGTGAGGTGAATCAAGAGTTTCGGAAGTCGGAGGTATAAGGAATATCGGGAGTTCGATTTCGGGAGGTTTATTAAATTAAGAGTTACGATATGTCTTGAAATGAGTAGAAGGCCCTAGGTTAGGAGTGAGGTAGGAGAGGATGGTATAAGGATTGGGCCCCTCTTTTCATAAAATAACTACAACCCTTTTAGAATGTTAATGTGAATTAAAAATACCTACAACCACTTTGTAAAATAAGTCCCGACTTTATAAAAAACTACAACCCCTTTTGTAAATGAACAATTTTGATACCTCGAGAGTTATAATAGTTGGGAATTTTAATTCGCTTCCGAAATCCGAATATATTTTAATTGTTCTACAAACCCAGTTGTGGTGTTTTTGTAGGACCATTAACAAAAGCAAAAATAAAAATAACTAAAACTAATACAAAATCAATATTTACAATTAATTTACAAAAATTAAAATAATATACATTTTGTACATTTTAGTCGAGGCGGTAAAAATCACTGAACTTCTGATAAGCACCATTTGAAAATTGTGCATCCAAATGAGATGAAACGAGAATCGATGGAATGCTAGTGAAAATTTGAACGTAATGAAGCAATCAAAAAGTAAATCCGAAGAAAATGAAAATCTCACAAAATTGTTGGACACTTGAACAAAAGAAAATATAAAAGAGTGATTTAACCAAATTTTACGAAAAGGGTCCCCATTATTATTATAAAGATAATAAATTAAAAACGGGGAGTTGTGATTTCAACACAACACAACCATAAGAATCTTTTATTCTCAAATTATTCTCCTTCGTTATAGCAAAATAATCAAAATATGGCCAAAACCTTAGACATATATTTGTATAAATTAATGTGTAGATTCAAAATTACTCATGAAACTTGCTAAATCACAAGACTTGAAGCTACTCTATTGATATATGGAATTTAATTCACTATCTATAACAAGAATCATAGACATGCAAAAGGAAACAACACACATGCACAGAGATTTATCTAGGGGAAAGAAACTTCTCAAAACCCTTTATTATATATATATATATATATATATATATATATATATATATATATATATATATATATATATATATATATATATATATATATATATATATATATTGCATTAATCAGATAAAAGAGATGAAATACATATGTTTACTCAAGCCTTAGCACACCCTGCAAGTGTATAGTCTATCCCTCTGTCTGACTGGATGACTGACTCTGGCCAACAAGTAGACAATTTTCAAGCCCTCCAAGCTCATATTTCCTTGCATTGTTCCCTTGAGAAATTGTCCCCTATTATTTAGAAATTTCCCATTATGGAATTGCAATATGCTACAACTGATAGTATACTACCTTGGAATCTCCATCTCAACTGGGTAACTCAATTTCTCTGCATGAAAAAATTATTTTGGGTTAATTGATCAGCTAACTGGTTGATGACTAAGTGTGGTTGAAGTTCCACTTCCACAACATGACCTCCACTAGTTATTCTGACACTTAGAACTAGTTAAACTAATAATAACTCAAATTAATTGAAACAAATTGTTATAAATTAGAAATCGGACATATTGAGCTGAACTCAAGCTTCCCCAACACAAATTAACTAAGTTAACTAAGTGACAAGTGCCATGTCACCTCAGTTAACTACCTCCGAGATTTCTGCTGAAATAGAAATTCAAACTTTCTCTAGTTTAATCAAGGCAAAGTCAAACTGATATTTTCTTGTTGCATTTTCAACACTATTGACTCACTCAACCACTTCAATAAGAAATACGTTGGTTCAAGTCTATTTTGGTTAATCTCTCCACGTTTGACGACCAAATATCCTTTGTTGTTTCCTCTATTATGTAAACAATGGTTGATTCCTCCAATAGGAAACTCATAGTGACAATTGTGCACCTAATAGTTAGTTGTGCTAGTGATATTAAAATTATCCACATGGTTGTAGCAAGGAGTTGTAGATTTTATAAAATTTGTGTTTTGAGGTCTTGTAACATTGGTACCCAGATATGTTGCAGTATCAATACTCCCGATGTGTTGTAGAACTGGTACTCAACCTTGTTGAAACATTGATACTCCAAAATGTTGCAGCATCGGTACTTCTAGATATGTTGCATCAACGGTGGGGTTTTGTAGTAACATATGATAGAGGTGTAGCAATGATGTACTATAGGTGTTGCTCCAATATTATTTGACGTGTTGTAGAAATGTAAGGGTGTTGCAGTCAAGTGAAGGTTTTGTAGCATTTGAACTTTACCAAATCCCTTACTATCACCTCCAAGAGTCCTTATATGAGTCTATCTGAAGTATTCCTCATAAATTCTCATTATTTAGCATAGAAGGTAGATTCTTTCCTCAATACTTGAGACTGAACACTAAAAGTGACATAATCAAAAAAATATTTTATCTTTGTTAAATATGCATAGTTGTGAGAAAAAGGGGTCATAATATGGTATGGGGATGGGAAAAACATATCAAAAAAGTGGTGAACAGTTGGTTAAAGAATGCCAATTTAGGAACCCATTAGAAGGTAAGAAAAAAATAAACAATTACTCTTTCTTTTCTAGAATTAATGAACGCACATTTGCAAGTGTCATCATCATGTACACCTATATTAAAACATGCATTAGAAATGACACTCAAACACTTATTTATTGTGATGTTTCTATGTATTGAAATTTTAGGAAGATTATCTTTAAATATGAGCAGAGGGATGGTGTGATAGCGAAAATTCCCACTCGTATGCATGTTATAGCCATATCTACATATTCTTAACCTTTGTAGACATCCATCCTCCCTATAACTCTTCAAAAAATTGTCTTTGATTTCATATAAGTGCTTCTTAAAAATTAATGCATGTACATATGTTGTTCCTCTAAATACAATTCATATACATAGTTTCTCTTCAAGCAACTTGTGCATATCTACAAAATGCATTAAAAAAATAAATGTGCACATAATAGTGCATTTTCAGTAAAGGTTTACAAGTTTTACCCAAAATCCACCTCCTATATCACGTTTTCAACCAACCCAACCACCTTTGAGGAGTATATAAACAACCTTATGGTGGAGGAGGAGAGACTAAAAGTCATAGTATCATGTGAAAGGGAAAAAATTATTGTGTTCAACATTTAGGAAATCACCCAATCAGGGCCGCAATTAGATCCTTTTCTATTTGGAATGATGATTTCAACCAGTATGTGGACTTTGTTTCCACAGTGAATTTCTTCATAAAAGGGTGTTGTAATCTAAGTTAATATGCAGACAACAAGAAAAAATATAATCTATCTCGATTCAACTTTGATTCCATCTTTGTTATGGATAATTGTATGATGCATGGTTTTGCACTACTATGGAAAAACCACATTCCAGTCGAAAACGCCGTCCTAAATGGGAAAATGTCTAATTGGGTCCATAAATGGGTGATTTCTCAAATGTTGATATGGTCATTTTTCCCATCAACATATCCTTATGATAGTGAAATTATGTCTACGATTCTAATCTATATTTCTGTGTTTTTAAGTTTCTCATCCTAGTCTGGAACCCTTGTTTCAAAATTGAGTTTTATGATCCTCTTACTTGGGAAAGATTCTTTCTCTTTTGTTTTCTTGGCGTGGATTAGTGGAGACTAGTGGATTTGAGATTCAATGGCTCAAGATAGAGGAATCTAGAATGTGATTATATGTAGTGTCGACAGCAATGAATTAGTTAATATATATTCATGTATTTTTTGTTTTCATATAATAGAGAACTTACTTCGATTATGTCCCAATTTGATTATTATGCAACATTCTTGATTAATATGATTACATTGAATTAATCACACATATTTTTCTGATTCCAAATATTTATGATATTTAGGGTTCATCATTAGGGTTTTATCGCTTGTGGCTTGTTCTTTCTAGTTTTTATATTTACAAGGAATTGAAGTATGATAAGTCTCTTAATCGGTTATCTTCTCCAAATGATGGAATTCCATGTATGCTCGTGTTTTCATTTTGATCTATTATAATGATGACCAGTTATTTGCTATTTAAGGTTAATTCTGAGAATTCTCTCTCTTTTGCTCTATTTTGACTTCAACCCTATTCATAGGATTAATTTCCACAATATGTGGTAGTAAGGTTAAGATCAAAAGGAGAGAGGACATCCCAAATACTAGCATTATGGTTTACCTAAAATTCAAGAATGTCATATTTCTCAATAACATTGTTCAAATTGTTTGATGAAACTACTAGAACAAAATTATTGAACATGTTCTTACGGCCTTCCAACATAAGCTTGTAAATTACAAGAAGTTGAAGTAAATTTTAATTAGTACTTACAGTAGTCATGATAACATAATTAGGATTAACATAAGTTGTGAAATCAAATTCCAAATCAAAGGAAAAGGATATTATACAGAACAAGTTCTTGATAGTAATTTAGAGTTCTTTTTCTTCTTCCAAGTTCTTTTAATGTTTCAAATTAAAGGAGCCTCCTTGTTAGCCTTCTATAATGTCTCCTAAACAAATCATAAAAGAAAAATATTTCTTAATTAGCCCTCCTATGATGAGCTCTCTGTATTTCTCTTAATCTTTCACATCATTTAATATTTCAATAAACCTTCCCAATTTTCTTCTAGTTATTCACATGAATTAACAATATTTATAGAAATATTAGACAATTGGTTATATAAGTCATATTGGTTGGATAAATATGCATTTACCTTATGATGAAATTAGAAGATAAAGTTATAAAAGACAGCAGAATTGTAAACTTTAACAACAAGAATGACCTCTAATCTAGTTTATGTGACAACCAATTCTGCCTCACCAATTAAAATATCCTAAGTACTTGGAATATAACTATATCCATTTAGGATAAATAAATAATATATGAGTAAAAATGATATGATGTAATATGATAACAAATGAGGGCTTGATCATAAATAGTAAGCGAGAGTTCCATTTCATAAGAAGTTATGTATTCTCACTCAGACATTTCCTTTCATGTGTCTCTTATTAATTATTGATTATGCTATTTATATTTATAAGATTGTCTCATCCTTAGAAATGCTTTGTCCTTAAAGCATATTGATGAAAATGCTTTACATATTATAATTTTTCTTGTAATATCTACACATATTTTTTTTTATGTTATCATGGTTGATGATACGAGATGGTACAAATTTCTAATCTCTAACAAAAGTACTATGACATGGTATGATCGTACTAATTTGATCCTTTGTGAAAGGTTACGATTATAGGATTTCCAGGATTTATTATGAAACTTACTGATACTAGTAACAATATTCTTTGGAAGATAGGCTAATTGTTTCCCTTTTGAGGAATGTTGATACACTAACTAATTAAGGTATCTTCTCTTGTTATTTGGTGTTTTACTTGTACATGTTCTTGTGATCTAGTATTTTACCTCTATCTTTTTTTTTATCTTGTTTATCTTTAATCTTCTCCCAGAGGATTTTGTATGTTAATGAATCATGTCCATTTATTTTTTAATAAATGAAATGAAGATTAGGTCTCTCTCCTTGATGGCATTTACCCCCTACCTCAAGAAACCATTATTTCATGTCCTCATTTACTACCACTTCCTCTAAAATAATCATGTAGCTGATTTTTCCCTTTTGAGCAAGGAACATTGTTTCTTCAAGGAGATGAACTATTGTGTCCCTCTTCCCAAAATATTTCTCTTGATGTACAGTTTTCTCCACCAAAGAGTCAAACGTAAGGGACTTCAATTGGTCACTAGCTTGCAAGGGTTCGAGATAGTGAGAGTATGTAGGGTAAAATTCCTTAATGAATGTTATGAGAGGAAGGTATATCTTCACTCCAGTGCATCTATGTCATGCATGGTGGATCTGATATCAGAAGATAGGGCCATGTCATCATCATCTTTCAACTCTAGGTTGAAGAGTTTGACCATTAGTTATCCTAGATCTAGTTTAGAGTGTGAGTGATATAATTCCCACTTAGAAATTCCAATTGATCTCTTTGTCATCAATTCTACTCATTTATCACTTAAGTATGTAATTATGAACCCTCTCTCAACTATATTCGAGCTAGGTTATCTACCCATAATCATCAAATGGAAAAAATAAAAAACCAAGTGTTCTCCTCATACCCTATGTAGTATGCTTGACTTGCAGAAAATATTAGAAGTGTGAAATTTGCCAGAGATACCACAAAAAATAACACAATGAGATGATAACAATGGAAATATTTTATTAACATCTACTGCAATACAATTCACTTTCCTCTTCAAGGGGGTAACCTCCAGTAGAGCTTTTCACAGTTACACAACGCAACACAAGACTTCCCTTACTATCTCCGAAAATGTATAGTTTCTTCAGACCCAAAACCCTAACTGCTCATGGTACCTTCACATAATGTGGGTTAAACACTTTATTTATTATCTATGGCCCATTATAGCTAATTGTGGTCCCATTTTTATAATGTGGATCAACCACTTACAATGCTTATGGGCTTTATTTATTAAACTAACTAATCATGAATCTTATGGGGGGGTGCTCTTGGGTTTATTACATTAATAAAGAGGTTTAAGGTCAGACCCTAACATGCCCTCCCCCTTCAAAAGCATCATTTTCCTTGAGGTTGGAGCTATGGAAATTTCTAGAGAATAGTTGTTGGTTCCCATGTCGCATCTTCTAGTAGGGTGTTTTTCCACTAGATGAGGACCTCCTAGATAGTGTGGCCATGAAGATGATGTTCATGTGAATCCAAGACCTATTCTAATTGGATCCAAATAGAACCATCCTCATCCAATTTAGGAATTATGGTTTGTACCTTGCAATTGTGCCCCGTGACTTTCTTGAGGAAAGAGACATGGAAGACAGAGTGAATTTTTGAAGTGGCTGACAGGGCCAACTTGTAGGTGACGGAACCAATATGCTAAATCACCTCATAAGGCCTATAAAGTTTGGGGCTAATTGTTGGAATCCCTTTTGAGAGGCGTCTACTTATAAGGCTAGATTCAAAGAAACTCACCCACTTGAAAAGACCTTTATGAGAAATATTATTCATCTTGTTGCTTCATTGGGTTTTGTGCTTAATGGATATTATCCTTCAAAAGAGCGAGAGTGTTAGCTAGGTTCTAAAGAAACTTATCAACTTCCTGCGCTTTGGAAGATCTTCAAATATAATAATTTGGCGAAGGTGGGAGTTGGCCATACACCATCTCATACGGTGTCATCTTGGTTGCTTCATGATAATTAGTATTATACCACCATTCTGCTAAAGGTAATCATTGCACCCACTAATGTTTTCAATTTGAAACAAAGCACCATATGTATGTATCCAAAGAGTTTTTTACCGCTTCAATTTGACCATCCATCTGGGGGTGATATGTTGTACTCATTTGGAGTTGTGTGCCATGTAGCTTGAACAGCTCCGGCAAAAAAAATGCTAGTGTAGGTAGGATCGCAATAAGACACAATAAAAGTAGGCATGCCATGTAGTTTGAAAATTTGATCCATGAAGACTTGAGCCGCCAAAGCTGGAGTGAACAAGTGCAGTAAGGCACAAAAATGGGCATATCTGGAAAGTCAATCCACTACCACCATGAAGACTAACTTGTTTCCTAATTTAAACAGACCTGTAATGAAATACATGGAGACATTTGTCCATATAGAAGCAGATAGTGGCAAGGGTTGTAAAGTTCCTAGTGTCTTCACAGTTTCCCTTGTGTTGTGTTGGAAGACATCACATTCAGCTACAAATATAATAATATCTTGTTTCATACATTCCCAAAAGGAGTAGCATGCCCAAGCATAAGCCTTTTTAAAGCTCGAATGTCTTGTGATGGGTTAGGAGTGCAGTTCTTCTAGGACGTGGGGTTTGAGAGTGGAGTTATGGGAGAGAAGCACATGATCCCTATATCAAAGAATATATTCTTGCCAAGTGTAACCCACTAGGGGGTTAGGATATACTTGTAACATTTGAATTAACTAGGAAAGAGATGGATGGGAAAACCATTTGTTGTGTTCCTCCTCAATCCAAGATGGTATGGGCAAGGATAAGGATAAAGAGGGTGATTTCCTCCATAAATTGTCGTGACAAGGCGTCAGCCACAACATTGTATCAACCCTTGTTATAGACTATCTCATAGTCATAGCCCAACATTTTGGTAAGCCATTTATTTTGTTGTAGAGAGGATAAGCGCTGCTCCAAAAATACTTCAAACTATGATGGTCAATTCGGATATGGAAACATCATCCAAGTAAGTATGGTCACCAAGTATGGCCATTATTTCTTTCTCATAAGTAGATTGAACCAAATTCTTGCCACGTAATTGTTGTCTTGTGAAGGCTATTTGTCGACCTTCTTGCGTTAAGATTGCTCCAATATCGGTCCCTAAGGCATCACATTTGATCACAAAGGGTTTTGAAAAATCTGGGAGGGCCGAAACAGAGGTCGAACACATGGCTTGTTTGAGATCCAAGAAGACATGTTGAGCTTCTTTTGTCTAGAGGAATGCATTTTTATTGAGAATATTTTTCAAGGTTCTAGCAATGCATCCATAATTTCTGACAAGTTTGTGATAGTATAAAGGGAGGCCCAAAAATACTTGTAGACTTTTCAAGGTCTGAGGTTGTGGCCAATCGTGCATTTCCTAAATATTTTTTGGATCCACTCGTACTCCTTCATAGCCCACAATGTCCCCAAGTACTCCACCTCTTCCATTACAAAATAATACTTGGACAATTTAACAAATAATTTATTATCCTTCAAAAGTTGAAATACCAAATCAACATGTTGAAGATGTATTTCCCATGTTTTGTTGTAGATGAGTATATCATCAAAAATGACCATGAAAAAAAATTTGAGATATGACTTGAGAAGGTGATTCATGAGACTTTCAAATTTGGATGGGGCATTACAAATACCAAAGGGCATAACCAAAAATCCATAGTGACCTTCATGGGTTTTGAAAGTTCTCTTGGGGATTTCTGGTACTTTCATTCTGATTTGGTGATAACTCAAACGAAGATCCAACTTGGTAAATAATTGGGCACCATGGAGTCCATCAAGGATATCATTGACTATGGGAATATGAAACTTATCCTTTATGGTGATATTTTTGAGGGCCTTGAAGTCGGGACACATGCACCACTCCCCATATTTATTTAATACCATGACCACTGAGGACAAATAAGGGCTAGTGTTGGGATGAATCACGCATACTTCTAGTAGCTCCTTAATAATATTTTTAATCTCATTCCTTTGTGTGAATGGATACCTATAAGGTCATACATTAGGTGACTGCCTACCCAGAATTAAAAGGATGTTATGATCATGCTCACCTTGAGAAGGGGTTAGTTCCTTGGGTTTTTCAAAAACCTGTTGATGGTGACTCAACACCTTTTTCAGATCTAGATGAATGTTGGCAAGGCTTGATTCAATGGCAAGGATTGCATTGAATTGAGCAACTACCCCATGGAGTCCCTTTTTTAAATTTTTCTCCATTCTATGTGAGTTGATGATAATAGGAGCACCGGCATGGAGCCTATGAAGCATATGAGTGTGTCCATTTTGTTTGAAGCTCATATATATCTCTTGGAAATCCATGGTAGTGGGGCCTAGTGTTTGAAGCCATTCAACTCTTAGGAAGATGTCATAGCCTCCCATTTCAATGGAAAACATGTGTGTTTTAAGGTGATAGTACCCCATCTAGAGATTTATATTCTCACAATGTCTTTCACATTTCATGGTCCCCAAATCGGATAGAAGGACCTAAAAATTGGATATTTCCCTCAAAAAACAATGCACGACCTAATCAACCCATTTATGGGAAAAATTATGTGTGCTTCCACTATTAATCAATACCACCACTGGTCGATGCTTAATAAATCCTCTAATTTTTAAGCATTTGTGGAGAAGAAATATTTGTTAATGCATGGAGTGATATAATTGGTTCATCAGGCATTGTTGTAGTATCTTGGGGTTCCACTACATCCTCCCTAGACACTTTAGTGGGTGGGACCTCATTATTTGTGCTATTTTCAGTCATGTCAATCTGAAATAACTTTGGTTCCTTGCATTTGTGGCCTGGGGAATATTTTTCATCACAATAGTAACATAGTCCTTGTCTTCTCCTATCATCCATTTCCGCTAGTGACACCTTTCTCACCTTAAGGGTTTTGGTGGGGCCACTAGCAGGGGTGGGACGTACCTTTGATGTGAATGAAGGACGATTAGATTGGACATTAATAGCAGTTTCTATATTTAACGCTTTATGGAAAGCTTCCAACCAAGTAGTTGGTTGATGCATTCTAACATGTGCCTTAATGGATTCCTTGGGGCCAATTATGAAACATTCCATATAGAAGGTGTGCCCTAGCCCCTCAGTCCTAATGACTAGTTGTTTAAATGCAATGATGTAGTTGCAAACTATACCAGTTCATTTGAGCTTCATGAGGTGACCCAAAAAGTGAGAGTCCCTATCAAAATAGGCACAAACGGATTTAGAGAACTTATTCCATGTTGGATTTCTTGCATAACATTTTTGATGCCATTGCCACCATTGTCAGCATTCTTGGTCCAAATAAAGAGCTCCCACATGTAGTTTGGTTTTATTATCCCAAATATTGTTGAGTTAAAAATATTGTTCCATTTTTCCACCCACATAGCCAGGTTAGAACCATCAAATTTTTGCATGTCGATCCTGGGTGTCTCATTGCTAGAATATTGGTGACCCTCATGGAAATGATAATACCCGTCATATCAATGGTGGCTAGATTCTCCTTCCATGTTTCCATCGACATGGTTCCACTCCCCCATGTGGTAATTAGCCTTGATGTGTTGTAGTATGGTTTCTATGGCCTTTGTAACTACAGCTCCAATTTTGTTAGTGAGGCTTGCTTCAATGTCTTCCACCTTTTTATGGATGTTTTCCATATCTTGTGCCCTCATAGTTACCATACAATTCTCCAAGTCAAAAATTTTGTTTACTTAAAATTAGTATGGCTACAATGGGTGTGATACAAGGAGTTTTTTTATGTAGGTCACTTGAAATCACCTCAGAAAAGATTGGGACCACAGGAAAAATGGACACTTACTGATGGTTATCAATATGATCAACTCATCATCCTGAATCTTCTGGAATAGGTATCTTGCAAGCGGAATTTTGGGACCACTAGACTCTTTTTTACTCCGACACGAGTATTACTCCCAGTTAATCAATACTGCGGCAACCAAAATTCCAAAATCTTGATACTGCAAATTGTGTAGGAATTTAGTAGTCCCAACTAATCAATATTGTGTTAGTAGAAACCACAACCATTGGATATTGCAAAATTTGTAGGAACTTAGCTCTCCCAGCTAATCAGGATTGTGGTGGCAGAAACCCCAAATTCTAGATACTACAAAATGTGATAGCCAATCAACAAGAAGTGAGGAACTATGTCCATAAGGAGTGTTAGGTGCTACAGATCATGATATACCCTAGCGTTCCAACAATAATACTAAGCCCAATATTTTATATTGCTAACTAAGGAGGATCAGATGTGCCCTTAGTTGTACTACCCGACTACCCTAGGCACATGCGAGTAATCTCCCCGAGTGTTGTTCTTGGTATACTATAGTAGCAAGACAATCAATGGCTTATCTAAAGTTGGTTTTAGGGTAACCTTGGGGGGCTATCGATATACCAGAGGAATGTGGAAGTGAAATATGTATACAAGTGATATCTGATGCTCTACTATTCGAAGCGGTACCAACAAGGCTTACAAGGGAGTCCAACAAACATGACCACCTCTTGTAGTTTGTGTGTGTACGCTTCCCCAACTGTATCTTGATGTGTGTAATGATAGATCTTTGTAGCTTCAATACACCAAAACACATCTCTAGCCTAAAAAATATTTGCTAGAATTGGTGGTGTGGTTGGCCGGGGAAATTGATTTGATACCACTTGCAGTATGCTTGACCTACAGAAAATATCATAAGTGTGAAATATGCTAGAGATACCATAGAAAATAACATAATGAGATGATAACAATAGAAATATTTTATTAAGATTTGCAGCAATACTGTTCAATTGCATCTTCGAGGGGGTAAACTCCAGTAGAGAAAATCTCAATTGCACAATACAAGACAAGACTTCCCTTATTATCTCCAACAATATATAGTTTCTTGAGACCCAAAACCCTAACTACTAGTGGTCCATTGCATAATGTCGGTTAACCACATTATTTATTAGTTATGGCTTGTTATAACTAATTGTGGTCCCTTTTTTATAATGTGAGTCAACCACTTACAATGCTTACAGGATTTATTTATTAAACTAACTAAGCATGACTCTTATAGGGCCTATTGGGATTATTACATTAATAAAGGGGTTAGGTTCAGACCCTAACATGCTAACTACTCCCATGAAATAGTATCAATTTATGCTCATGCTCCTTGGAATCCTATGGTTTCAAGGTCACGGTTACCATGAATTTCCTCATTCACTCTACTCAGCCTTCGACTTGGTGACCAGAAGGAATCTGAAGCTTCATATTTCATTATAAAAATGCTTGGTTTCTTACAGGTCATGCCCTAGCTTTTTAATTTTTGAATTTGGATAAAATATCAACCAATCAATGATATTATATGGGTTCTCTTCACTTATCCTAGAATCTAAGAAATATTGGCTTGCATTCATATATTTTTTCCCATAATCAATACCCATGCCTCTAGATTTCTTTATCTTCCTTGAAATCTCAAAGAGGTTCTACCAATTTGCATGGATCCTCACATCTCCAGTTGGTTTTATGAGCATGCATGAGGCTAAGGCTCAAGTATTAATCATTCCCATGGGCAACATACTATACTAAATAATAGAAATGGGTTATGAGCTTTAATTTGCATACTAGCACTACATGTGAGTGCTATAAACCAATGTCACAAACAGAGAGGGGGTCCAAACATTGTTTGATCACACAAACATTGTCACTATTTGTACATATGATTTAGAATTTTAAATTATAGGATTCCATTATAATTCCTTTTGCAAGTTCTAGTTGATATCTATAATTTCTTATTTAGGCATGACATTTTCATAGATAACTAGTGTAGAATATGCATTCACTCATCTCCATTATTGATCTGAAAATGAAACTACTTGGTTTTGCTATTCAAGGTATTCATTTCCATTAAATTATATGTGCAAACTGTGACTAATGTCTTTCAAATGAAACAAAGAGTTTTGGGTAAATGTATGAGTCTTATGTGTGAAGGAGGATTATCTCAATTTACTGTTTACCATATCAAAACTGAAAAACACAGCAAGATAAATTCACATAATATAACACAGCAGCTGATAAGGCAGTTCACCCTCCTAAGCTACATTTGCTGGGTCCAAGGCTCCCAAATGGGCATGTCCTTGCTTGAATTAGATGCTCAAAATGGTTATACAATAAGAAGAAAGCCTAAACAGGCAAAATAAGTTGTGAAAATGAGTTCAGAACACAAAAAATAGTCAAGAATGACTTTTGTTTCACCTCCAATGGATACACACAACCCAATACAGCTCCAACACCTCCTAGGCCCTAATGGCTCTCCAAGCTTCTTCACTACAAAAACACATGAAGATGAGCTCTGATGGCTCTGAAACCTATACCATTGGCTCCATAATGATGAGAAGATACGAAATCAAAAAAAAATCATCCAAAAAGGTTCTCCCATCCAAAAGTTATGACCAACTGAAGTTTTGTCTAGTTTCACCTAGAAAAACTCCACCAAATTTGGTGAAACTGCAGTTAACTCCGAATAAAATGGCAAACGCGCCAAAATTACCGAACTCTGCCAAACTAACTGCGAACATGACCATAACCGTTGGCTGAAAATGCACGCATGTGACCATGTATCATAACCGTCGGGTTAACGTTATCTGTCAGGTTTTAGGTCCTGGTTCCACGCTCTGGTCATATTGATAAGGGGCTGGCCCCTTTGCCACCCGAATGAATCCTGAATCAGCGTTAAATATAAACGGTGCCCTGTGGTTGTTAAGAACCAATGCATAGGCGGGTCGGTCAGGCCTGTGGGTTGGCAGCCATCAGACCCTGGATCGATTCTTGCGAGCTCCATAAAATTTTGCCCAAAACAAACCTTGTAGACTTGGGGCCACGTGGAGGCCTCCAGGAAGGCCACATGTCAGCTCCCAATTGGTCATCAAAATAGAATATTCTCGTGAATATTTTGGGGAATATTCTTTTTTAATTATTTTTCAAAATTTGAAATCCAAACTGGCCCAAACTCAGTTTTTTGAAGGTTATTGGAGACTTCAAACCTTCATAACTTTCATGTGCGAAGATGGTTTTGAGTGTCGTTCACAACAGCAGGATCATATCAATGAGGCCTATCCGGTCGTTCAGGTTGTAATTGTTTTTGAACACTTTCAATTTTTTAGCCTTTTCCATGGTTTGGACTTAAGCTCTTGATCACACCTCCCAAATGAGAAGCTTTTGGACCCCAAAAGCTCACTAAAATGTTGAAACTGAACTGTACAGAAAATGAGAGAATAACAACATCCTTTTCTCTTCAAGCTTTAAAAAAAAAAAAATAAATAAAAAAAAATCCTGACTTGCCAACTGTCCTCATGGAAAATTTTTGTTGAATCAGCCATATACTTGTGTCAAATCCTGACCAAGTTTTCTCGCCATACCAATTTGCCATTCTGAAACCAGCAATGACCCTTACTAAAATTTGTGCCTTCCTAATCCTTGTGATTGCGTAAATATATGTAAATAAATAAATGAGAAATATGAACAGTCATCGGGAGATGAACTGAACAATCTCTCCCTCATGTATATAATAAACCTACCTGATGGAATAGAAAAGACGAATCAGTTTTTTCTTAATGGAGTTACTGCTTGGCCTGACATGGTATCAGAGCCAACTCCTTTTTTTAGCCTTTATGTCTTTGTAACTCCCTAGTCTGCTTCTCTACTCTCCATATAATTCAGTGACTATTTATCTGCGCTCTCTGTCTGAAATTACATGCACCCTCATTGTCTGCCATACCTGCGCTCTCATTGTCTGACATTGCATACTTTGTGTTTCATTCACATCGCTTGGGTTTGGCTTTCCATTAACATCGCTTGGGTTTTGATTTCCTTTCAAGTTGCTTTGTTTTGGCTTTTCATGAACACTGTCACATTGAAGAACGTTGCCCCAGTGGAAAACTGCTCTGTTGAACGCTGGAGGAAAAGAACAATGTCACATTGAAGAATGTTGCCCCGGTGGAAAACACTGCTCCGTTGAATGCTGGAGGAAAAGAACGTTGTCACATTGAAGAACGTTGCTTCGGTGGAAAACACTGCTCCGTTGAACGCTGGAGGAAAAGAATGTTGTCACATTGAAGAACGTGGTATCGTTGTTACCGTTATTATTAATACGCATATAGTCACCATTCCATTGAACGCTGTTACAGTTATACGCATATAGTTTTTCAATGAAAACGCATATAGATCTGTTAATATGCATATAGTTTTGCGGAAATGGTGTGATTTTAGGTCAAATAAATCAAAGTGGAGCAGCGAAAGCTTCCACTGCTCCATATGTTTTGTCGCTCCTGCGTGTGAATATTTGGGGAGATAGCGAGGCTATGCGTGGATACGGACAGGATACACACTTTTCTTTGGCCATATTTCTGTAATTTTTCACCACAGTTTTTATGATTGTATCAACGCAAAAGGTTAAAGGAGTAATGGTTTTTTTTTGTGTGGTAGATGTTAAGACTGTGAAGGTGTTTGACTAGCCTTGGTATCACTAAAGAAAAAAAACAAAGGGGGCATTGAGCAGAAACAATTTTGCTCAAGATTTTCCTTATTTTATTAGTCATTATGGATTTAAGGAATACAATATATTGATAATGGTGCAATGAGCAGTTCCTTCTTGTCAAGGGCATGGATGCTTGATATATTGTATGAAATAAGGTTGAAATTACAAATGGTGATATTCTATATGGATAAAATATAGTTTTGCTCTTTGCTAGCAGAAGTATTTTTTTTTATAGTACACAGATTTTTTCTTGCTAGCAGAATTATTTTTCTATCAGCAGAAATAATTTTTTACAGAATGCGTTCAATCATATCCATGGTGGGAATAGTTCTCACTGGCAAGGAGAACTATCCTAAATGGTCCCAGATGATAAAGCACACCCTCATTTTCAATGAGTTTTGGAAAGGAGTGTGTGTCGGAGAAGGAAACAATGACCTAGTACAGCCTACCTCAGACAAAGAGCTAGTCATTTGGGAAAACAAGAACAGCAAAGCTTATGCATTAAGTGCAGCATCTGTAAACGAAGAGGTGAGTTGCCATATTTCGTCATATTCAACTACCTTTGAAGCCTTACAAAAGCTGAAAGAACTCTATGACTCACATTCTGCACTTGAAGTTGTCCAACTCATGATTAAACTCTTCACTCTTGAACTACAAAATAATGATCCTCTGCTCTTGCAACTAAAGCAAAATCTATAATGCATGATATCAAATCCACTAAGGTTGAATTGGATATTCCTCTTATCGCTTTTCTCAAGGCACTTTATCCTACTTACTCCAATAATCTTGAGTCATTGCAAGCAAATGGAAATCTCAAAGATATAACCTTTGACTCGCTTGTGAAAAAGTTTGCTGAAAGAGAGAAAGCTTTTGGAAAGAAGACAGCCACTAAATCTTCTGAAGAGGTTGTGTGCCTTGCTCATAAAGAAAAGCATCTTGCTCAATATTCTACAAGAGGAAGAGGTGGACGAAGAGGAAGAGGAAGATATTTCAGAGGCAGGGGGGGCAGACATTCTCAAGAAGAAAAGGAAGATTTGCATTGCATTCGCTGCAAAAGAAATGGATCACATGATGCCTCTACATGCAAGCTACCATGGGACAAAATTGAGCAAAAAAGAAACCAACAGAAAGGTAAAACTGATGA
>APFE031453465.1:106724-140952 GCA_000404065.3 Pinus taeda
TTTTACTGACAATGTTGATGGAGTAGTATACTTTGCAGATCAGTCAAAAATCAAGCCATCAGGGCTTGGCACAATCAGGCTTAAACTGTCTGGTCTTCCAGACTTTCTTCTGGATCATGTTTTATATCTCCCACAGCTCAAGAGAAACTTGTTGTCCTTGGTCCACATCCGCCAGCAAGGTCACTCCATTCATATGTTTGATGGCAAGCTTGAGGTAAGAATAGAAGAAGAAAGGCTTCTCAAACTGCAAGGAACCTCTGCTTATGCACAACATTTCTCATACAAAGCTCATCATGAAGAAGGTACACTTCCATCAAGTTTATTATGGCATGCTAGGTTTGGACATTTGAACTATGACAGTCTCCGCTTGTTGAAGAAAAATGGTGTTGCTGGTTTGACTACAATTCCTAGGAAACTTAAGCAATGTGATGCTTGCATTCTAGGAAAGCATAGCAAACAGTCTTTTCATGATTCACATTCAAGAGAACATAGGAAGCTTGAACTTATTCATTCAGATTTGTGTGGTCCAATGCTTGTTCCTTCTACAAATGGAAATAAATATATCATGACATTTATTGATGACTACACCAGAATGTGTTGGGTTTATTTATTGAAGAACAAATCTGATGCTTTCCTAACATTCAAGAATTTTCTTAAATGGATTGAAAATGATGCACAATCTCATATTGGGTCTATTCGCACTGATAATGGAAAAGAATATACATCAAATGAATTTGAACAATATCTTCGCCAACATGGGATTAAGCATCAAACAACTGTGCCTTATAATCCCCAACAGAATGGTGTAGCTGAAAGAATGAACAGAACAATTTTGAATATGGTACGATCCATGCTTTTTTTCAAAAATGTAAAGATAGTGTTTTGGGCTGATGTTGTTCTATGTGCTGCATATATAAAGAATAGATGTCCATCTAATGCTATAAGAAACAAGACTCCTTATGAATTGTGGTATGGACATGTTCCTTCGGTCAAACATCTTAGGATTTTTGGTTCCACCTGTTATGCTTTGATACCAAAGGTACATAGAAACAAACTTGGTGCTAGAAGTCGTAAGTGTATTTTCTTGGGGTATTCAAATACCTCCAAAGCATACCACCTCTATGATGAAGAAAATTAAAAGTTTGTTATATCTAGAGATGTAATTTTTCTTGAATCATCCAAATCTGACAATGTTGTTGAGCGGCAACTTGATCGCTTGGATAGATTCGCAAAAATGAAATCATTTCATTTGATAATCAGATTCCACATCTTGAAGGGGGGATTCCTATTCTAGATCAACATGTGGAATCTTCTTCTGAAGAAGATTCACCCCCATCTGAAACTCCAACAACGGATGATGCTTTAAGTGATGTAATTGATAGAATTGGGAGACTCAATCTTGATTCACTCCCAACTCAATCAACAGAGCAGCCTGGACCATCTCAGAAAGGTCCCCCAAAGTGGCTGACAAAGACACTTGAAAGTGTTCATCCTGATGAAATTGGAAAAACAGGAACTAGAAATGCAAATCGACAAAATGGAGGTGATGTAGATGACTCTAATTCACCTGTTGATATGGATGTTTCTTATGATTGTGAATTGAACTTGTCTACAGATTTTGAACCAACTTCCTTTAAAGAAGCTTCTTCTCATAATGAATGGAAAGAAGCAATGCAAAAGGAGTATGATGCCCTCATAGAGAACGGCACTTGGAAGCTGGTTGATCCTCCATTTGGAACCAAACCAATTGGCTGCAAGTGGGTCTACAAGAACAAGTACAAAGCTGATGGCTCACTTGACAAGCACAAAGCTAGGCTTGTGGCAAAAAGGTTTTGCACAGAAGGAAGGGGTCGATTATGAGGAAACTTTTGCTCCCACAGCAAAATGGGCCACCATCCGGACACTCTTTGCACTGGCAGCTCAGAACGGTTGGAAAGTCCATCAAATGGGTGTAAAAACTGCCTTCTTGAATGGAGATCTAAAAGAAAATGTTTTTATGTCCCAGCCTGAAGGATTTGCTGTGAAAGGACATGAACATAAAGTATGCAAACTTGTGAAGTCCTTGTATGGCCTCAAACAAGCACCACGAGCCTGGTATGAAAAGCTAACTGAGCATCTTCTGAAACTCAACTTCAATCATTTTGATCTTGATGATGCAACTTTATTTGTCAAGAAAGTTGGCAAAACAGTTGTATATCTTGTGGTATATGTAGATGATCTTTTAATGACAGGGAACAATGAAAGTTATATTGCATCCATAAAGAAAGAATTAGGAAAAAGTTTTGAAATGACTGATTTGGGCTATGTTCATTACTATCTTGGCATTGAAGTAACCCAACATCCAAAATCCATATTTCTTTCTCAAAAGAAATACATTGGAGATTTGTTAAACAGATTTGGCATGACAGAGTGCAATCCTCTTTCTAATCCAATGGAACAAAACTTAAAGCTCACATATATTGAAGGAAAGGAATTTGAGGATGCAACAAAGTACAGACAGCTTATAGGAAGTCTCATCTACCTCACTACTACCAGACCAGACATTTCATTTGCTGTTGGAATCCTCTCCAGGTTTATGCAAAAGCCTTGTGAGGGACATTGGTCTGCTGAAAAAAGAGTTCTAAGGTACTTGAAGGGAACTCAAGACCTTGGAATCAAGTATACACAGGTGGACGACTTCAGCTTGATTGGATACTCTGATTCAGACTTCGATGGAGACAAAGAAACTGGAGTATCTACTTCGGGATATGCTATGAGTCTTGGATCAGGAGCTGTCTCTTGGAGATCACACAAACAATCAGTTCCATCAGATTCCACAACAGAAGCAGAATACGTGGCAGCAGCTGAAGCAACGAAAGAAATTGTGTGGCTCAGAAAAATTCTT
This sequence comes from Pinus taeda, assembly GCA_000404065.3. Classification (NCBI taxonomy): domain Eukaryota; kingdom Viridiplantae; phylum Streptophyta; class Pinopsida; order Pinales; family Pinaceae; genus Pinus; species Pinus taeda. Next base: position 109,609 of record APFE031453465.1, read on the forward strand.
GAAGATTTGCAGGTAAAACAAGTACAATCAACTCCCTGGTGAAAATTCCATGTAATAAAGTTAATAAAAGAAAAATAATAACCACGAATTATGGGACACTTATTCCAAGTTGAATGTTTGGAAAAACATCCTAGTGTGGGTGTTCATTTGGTTTATTATGGCTAAAGAAATTGGAAAAGGTAATGGCTAAGGCATTTGGAAAGAAAAAGTGGCATTAATTGGTCTTTTATTTATGAAAATAATAAAAATTAGGAGAAACGGAAGGTGAAAGGTCACGGGTTGCATGCAAGGAGAAAAATTAAGGAAAATAATGGAAAATGAAGAAAATAGAGGCCTCATTAATAAAAAGGATTTTGAGGAACATTTGGTACCCTTTTTTAGTTCAGTTTTGGAGCTCTCCCATTATTTTCTCTCTCCACACTCTTGGACACTTAGAGTTTTCTTGGAGAACTTTGGAATTGGCTCAAAAAAGGAAAACAAGGCAAGAGGAAGGAAGGAGCAAGCAAGGAAGAGAGGATCAAGTAACTACAACAAGATTATGTTCAGGTATCGATTTGCATGTGTGGTTTCCTTGCTATACTTGGAATGCATGGTGTTGCATGTGTGTTATTGGTTCTATTTTTGTCAATGGCATGGGTTTTTCCAAGTGTGGCCATGTTTTTCAACCTAGCCTTGTCATATTTGGATAACCATGGTGTGATGGGGTTCTCATGTTTTTGTTCAGCTAGATTTCCAGGCGGATTTGAAGCTGAGTAAGGTGGATCTCTGAATAAAAGAACACATGTCACAACAACCCCTGAACCATAATATGGGTTGTGGTAGAGCCAAATTGTGTGTTGCCTCCATGAGCCTAGGAACCCTCGACCATTGAATGGCGGGATCACAATAAATACAAGAAGTGGGTGCTCTCCATTATGCCTAGTAATCCCGAGATGGGATATATGGTAAAGCCTAGAGAGTGGAGTTTCGGTTAGGGCCTTGTTATCCAGTGTGAATTATGGTAAAGCCCAAATACTGGTGTCTTGATTATGGCCTAGTGATCCATGGATTAGACTGTGTATTGCGGTAAATCCTAGAGACTAGGAGACATGAAAATTCCTCATGATGTAGGTGGAGAAATTCGATGGCACCCATGCTTGTCTAGGCTTAGTGATATGGTGGAGGTCATGGTAAATATTGTTATTACATGTTTATTGTTTTAGCCTAATGATCTGGTGTGGATTGTGGTAAAGCTTGGTTTCTATTAATGAGGGTGAGGTTTGTTGGGCCGCTAGTTTGTCATTATTATTATCACTCTTTAATGCCTATTTCACCCATTTCTACCATTCTTTATCACGTCATTTATCATGGTTTATCATATAATTCCATCTTATAATTATTTATGCTCTTATGGATAAATATTAATTCTTCTCTTTTATTTTTAATAAATTGATGATTATTATGCATGATTTTACCAATGATGGTTTATTAATAAATTTGTTGTAACATCACTCACCATTTTAGCCTCCAATATATTTTGCATGTTGCAGATTTGATCTCTAGCTCATCATTAAACGTGTCAACTCAGAAATTTGCTGGAATAAGAAGTGACAATTTTTCATTGGACATTTTGGGCAAATGGGGAAGAATCTGAAAAATCCAAAACACGGGTTTTGTCCAAAACGGACCAAATTAGTTTTTTAATGAGTCATTTTCCCAAATTCGATCCGTATTAAGAGAAACAGAAGGTTATTTGAAGACATTTTTCTCAGATTCGCTATTGTGGCCGTTTTCCATTATCTCAGTTGCAATACCAAATTCGACATGTTCCTATTGAATGTTGATGGAAAGATATTTCAGATATGATCTTGTTGATCAATTTGTTGTGAACAATCCAATTTTGTAATGAGAATTATTTTGTAATCATATTTGTATCTTTGTTGTAACTTCTCTTTGCTCTCTGTGTATTTAAATGAAAACAGATATCAAAGACAGAAAAGAGGAATTATGGGGAATTAGATGGATTATTAGATTAGAGATAGATAGGATAGGATAGGAGGAGAGGGGGATGGAATGATTATTATTTCAAATTGTAATTTTATTTCTAGACTCTCGCTGTTGAGAAGACACAAATCACTGTAATGTTGCCTGATTTGATGATTAATATATAAGTAGAGTTGTTGTTCCTTCGCATCTCCTGAAGTAATCCGGTGGTATTCACTAGCGGATAAGGGCCCAACCCCTGGTAAATTCACTTGTTGTTCTTGTATCATGCATTTCTAATTTCCACAGTGTGATGGTTTGATTGAATTCTTACTTTCTACAATTTTATTGCTTTGTTGTTTCTTAATTTCCAGTATTAACATAATCGTTCTGCTTTGTGTAATTTGTAGTAGTGTTCTTGATTCAGTTTGCTGTTATTTCAGATTCAGTCATTCAATTACATATTCTGGTTAAGATTATCAACTGTAAAGAACATTGACTATTGTTTTCAAAGCTCTCATATTGGGATCGTTTACTGCTTATATTGGTTATTGATGATTGTGTTCAATTCGAATTAAATCAGTTGAAAGAGGAATGAGTTGTTGCTATTGTATCCTTATCTAATGATTGTTGTTACTTTGATGAATGCATGATTTGATTTCAAATTAAAGGATTAATATTTCTTTAATTTCAATTGGGATTTATTAAAAGCATACATTTATTCTTATATTTGAAAGATCTATACTGCAATATTACTCTCTAGGATTATGGTGTGCACATATTGTGTACACTCTTGAAATAAGAGGACTTCACCGTGAGACGAATCTCCCGCAGATCATGGCGATGGCAGCGAGCTTTCCTTGTGCCGGAATTGAGGCTATTGTTTGGGTAAATGTTGGAGGCGAAACAGAAGGGACGGCCATAGTCTCTGGCCTTCGCAGAACTGGCCACAAACGTGTGGTGACGAAACCTCCGAAACCCTTTTGAATAACCTGCAAGGACGCTTTCACTCAGTCCAGCGCCAGGAAAGATCACGATGCTCTAGGTACAGCAGATATACTGGAAGGCCTGAACAAAACAAAGGTGGATCGGAAGGAAGAGACCGGGAAGCTGAGAGAGGACAGAGATCGGCAAATAACCTTTACTTTTTCACTCAGAATCCTTCTCGGGGGCGGAGAATCGTTAGGGTTTGGGCCGATCTACGCAGATCTAGCCAGTAGGTTGGTCTTCAGGCAAACCGCCCCATTGCCATACCTTGCATGTAAAGATGGGGGACTGCATGTAGGTGATTCAACCCACCTCACAAATGCTCGGCTCAAAACTCACAGACCCAGGCTGGATCTAATAGATCTGAGCAAGTTACAAGTCTGTTCAGAACCAAGGAATCAGATCGACCGGATTAACCATCAAATGAGTGGAGGGCACGCTTCCCTGAAGGCAGATCGACCCAATAAGAGGCACGACCTGGAAGAACATACACAGCTGGACCATCTGGCAACCAACACAGACACCGGTTCAGGTAGAGCTCAGATAAACAGCAGATATCAGGTAATCAATAATCGTTTCCAGATTTTCATTAAAACCCCTTAAAAGAAATCTATCTTAATCTGGGTAAGTGGAGATAGCTATGTTTCGCTGTTAAAACAGGAAATCTATGCACTGACTGGCTATCATGGCCAGATCCAACACTTAGTCAGTGGCAGGTGGTCTCTCCAGGACAACAGAACCCTGGGAAGCTACGAGATCAGCGCAGGAGAAACCATTGCCTTGAATCTCAGGTTGAGAGGAGGGGAACCATCCCAGGGACAACCAAGCAGCACAGGAGGGGAAAAGGGGAAAACAACACCCCAATATAAATCTAAAGGAGCTCCATCCTATAAAAATATTCTCCAAGGGAACAGAGAAGTGGGTTCCTCCCCAGATCAAGGCGGTAACACACCCCGGCCATACATAGTAGACCAGCTAGGGCAAACTCCAGCCCTTAACCTTGATTCCACAGGGTTGGAGAACTCTGTTGAGAAATATGAATCGCGCCCTAATATGCCGATTTAACAACTTTTGGCCAACACCTACGAAGCTTTTTCATTGGATCTTTGTCAATTGGACCATGGAATGCGAGATACACTTATGCTCCAAAGGTTTCTTCATAGTCAGATTTGCATCCAGGGAAGCCAGAGGTACAATCATCAATGATGGGCCTTGGTTTTGGGGAACGGAGGGGCTGTTCATGACCCCATGGTTTATAGATTTCGACCCAAATAAAATGACAGTCTCCAAAATGCCAGTCTGGGTCCGTCTACACAACCTTCCCCTGCATTTCTGGAGTGAACGAGTATTAGAAGGAATCGGGAACAGCATAGGGAAATACATTAAAACAGATACGAAAAGGATTGATGAAAGGATTTTCACTTTTGCATGAATTTGTGTGGAAGTGGATCTAAGTAAAGGGCTACCGGAAAACATAAAGCTAATCTACAAACAACAAAACTGGTTGCAAGTATTAGATTACGAAAATACTGCTTTTAGGTGCAGATGTAGACAAACAGGGCACCTGCAAAGCACATGTCCAGAAGCTAAAAAAGTAAACAACAAAAGGAAGCAGAAAGGAAAACAGAAGAAAGGATGGCATTTTTCCCCTCCGGTCTCAGAAGACGAAGAATCAGAAGCCGAAGAGGAAGATACCACCACAGAGAAAGTGGAGGTCTCCCAAGAAATGGGAAACCAGAAGGGAACCACATCAGACACCAAGGCATCACAACTTTACCCAAATCAGGCAGAGAAGACTATTGATGACCAGATCATGGGAGGGATAAAGCGGCACCACCAATCAAACACATCAGATTCAGACAAGGAACTAGGCACACAGAATGCAGAAACACAACTAGTCATAGCCTTGATCGAGCCCACTCAAGGAGAGTGGCGCAAGGTCGAAAATAAAAAAGGAAGGAAAACCTGAAGCGTGAGTCTTACTCATATAAGTTTTTCAGCTTTTCTTTTTCTTTCTCTCCTCTCCTCTCTCTCTTCTTTCTTTTCTCATCATTTTTTGCACGTTAGTTTTGTAACGTTGCGAAGGGTGTCATGACACTCGAGGCCATTGGGCAGCTTATGGAAATGCATTATGCATTTGCAATTGTAACTTTTCATTTTTAATAAAAGGTTACAGATTTTTTCTTCGGAAAAAAAAAAAGAGGACTTCACCGGGTTGATAACTAATGTGGGATAATTAGGAGTTCTAAAAGGCACTTTTTTGCACCCAACATTTTGGTGCCATTGTCGGGGAGAGTGTTGCCATGTCATAGAGATTGATGTATGTTTTTTTGTTGGGAGAGAATTGGGTATTAAAAATGGAATGTAAGAACCTACGTAACGAGCAAGTAAAGCGATTGCTCCTCCACCCACTTTTCAGCACAATTGCATAGAAGTTGAAGTAGGTGTTTGATGTTTGTCTGCTACAAAATAATTGAGTATTAAAAATGGAAGGTAAGAACCTATGTAATGAGCAAGTAAAGCGCTTTCTCCTTTGCCCGCTTTTTAGAAAAATCTCATAGCAATTGAAGTAGGAAATTTAGAGGTAGAATTTTTGAAAAAAATCTCATAATTCCACTCAAGTGGTGATGTAAGCACCACCCATTTCACTAACCAATTGACAAGAACATTTGAAGGAGGAGCCTCAAAGAAACACATAAAAAACATATTCTATTATGGTAAGAAATGACTCACATTGTAACTTTTGAATTTCCTATCAAAGATCTAGGAGGAGTGACACAAATGCTCATAATTCCCCCATCTTCTCTACCAAATTTTCATGGTTTAGCAAATGAAGATCCAAATACATTCTTATTTGAGTTCGAAATACTTTGTATAGGATATGATTATTGTACTAATGATCAAAGGTTGAAAGCATTTCCTCTTACTCTAAAAGGAACAGCTCTCCGATGGTTCTTGAGGCTAGGTGGGAACTGCATCCAAACATGGGAGGACATGAAGAACATATTCTTGAATAAGTACCAAGACTACTGCAAATCCAATGAAGATATTTTCTGTATGATACAAGGGGAAGATGAAAGCTTGGAGGACTATGTAGATCGATTTCAATATAACCTTCAAAAATCAAAGCATAAGTATTTGGAAAAAGAGATCTTAAAAGCACTCCTTCTTAAAGGAATCACAGATGAATTTTTAGAACTCTTAAATCTGATAGGAAAAAGTGATATTTTTCAGTTATCATATGATGATGTTTGTGAATTTTGCATAAGGTACTCAAGAGGAATCTCCAAGGCTGGTAAGAAATTCTAGAGACTTTTGTTCTTTCTTTTCCAAATCTGCTACAAGAACAGGAGATATAAGAGCTGAAATCAGAGTTTTATTTGAAAATTTTAAAGTTGATTTTATTAGCTCTCTAAGTCAGAATTGGATGTTTTGCAGGTTAAAAAAAATGAAGAAATTGAAGAAGTGTTTTTCCCTCATTACCGAAAGGAGCATCCCATAGATAGTTGTTCTTCCTTATCTAGGATGGAAGTAGCATATCAAAGAGATGAGGAAGATGCAACAAGGTCAAAACCATGGAAATCATAGCCTATAGGTATGGTTCAAAACACTTCATCTCCATTTTCTTACTTACATAATCCCTCATGGAATACTCATGTTTTATGGCAGCCATGTCAATCAAAATATAACCACCACCAATCTTGTCTACAAGTTTGGCATCGTTCATCTTATGATTGCATAACTACTCTCCCTCATCTTGTAGCACAAACACATTCTCCATATTCTTCACCATCTCTTCCACAAAATCCTACTTTCCTATCAAAATAATCCACTCAAACGAATCAACTACATCATCAGAATGCTCCTTTATGTACACAATTTCCTACTCAACTCATTCCACACCCTCACCATAATAAATTAGTACAACATGCTTATAGTGTTGAACTGCAAAATTCCCCCATCCTTCCCACCCGCTTTATCTCACATGTGCCATTGGAGAAAACTTACAATGGGATTAAGAATGTTTCAAATTCAAAAATTGTAGAAGTTATGGAAAAAAATGAGGTTTCTTCTAGTCTGCATCAACAAGTCATTTTTAAAGCTCAAGAACTTCATGATATGAGGGCTATGGGAAATGAAGAAAGTAAAGGATATATTGAAGATTGGTCTCACTCCATCATTTGTTTGCAGCATCATTCCATACTTCAACAATTTTTGACACCATCTTTCCAAGGAAAGTTGGCTTCTCATACCCTACTATTTATTAACATGCATTTTTCAAATTTGGGTATGTACATATTTGAAGCCTTATTTCGAAAATTATTCCACTGGAAATACTCTTATATGTAATCATATTCATTTTTCAAATCAGAGTAGGTTTCTGTAAAAAAATGTAAAATAAATAAGGACATAAATAAATACATTTTGTTTTTATGTAAAAAAAGTTGTTTTTGTTTCAACACGCTGTGGAAATCAACATCGGTGATAAATGTTTTAATTTATTTGTGTATGTAGATAAATTATAATATAAATAAAAGTTCTACAAACACTCATATTCATTTTTATCTCCGATTTGGAAAAAATGCTTGAATATCATATATTTTGACTTGTGGGCTTGATGAAATTTCTGAAATCACAGTCGGGAAAGTCATGTTTTGAGGGAACAAAAGGGAGTATTTTTAAAACCTATTTTTATCCTAAGTATCCCTTGATGTCTACTTTCCAACCCAATTTTAATCACTCAATTTGGATATGAAACGAAAAAGTTAGAACCAAAACATTGACAAGGTGTCTAGTAGGCAACTCAGGAACAGAGTTGGGACAACCCGTTTTTGAAGACCTAAATGACTATATTTTGAAAACCTATTTCTACGGTATATTTCAATATGAATCTAGTTTACAAGTAAATTTTAATCACTCATTTTTGATATCGTATGAGAAAGTTATGACCAAAATATTGACTGTCTATCATAAATTAGCACTCTTAAAACTCTGTTTTTCCAACTGTTCATTAGAGTATTTGATCTATCAATTATTCTTTTATTCAAAAATATTTTTATTGGAAATAAATAAATGAATCTACTTTCATTTCCAATTTTAATCATTCAAATCTGTCATCAAACGAAAAAGCTATCCTTAAAATATCCATTGTTGTTCTAAGTGGGGTGATAAAAAATGACTATGTTATGCAGGTTGTTCTAATTAAAATTGAAATATCATATCATTGAATTTTTAAAACATGTTTCTGTTGGAGATATATCTTTGAATTATCTCTCATCTGGCTTTGGAATCACTCAATTTGGATGAAAAACAAAGAAGTTGTGATTAAAATATTGTAGGTTAGCATGATTGGCCACTGCTCTCGTGCAAGTGACAAACAAATTTTACTTTGTTATTTTCTCCATAAATTTGTTATACAGAGTAACTACTTGTTGTTTTTTTACACAATTCTTGGATTATGGGAGCCCAATCACTTCTCTTTCTCCATTATTTAATATTTTATTGTAGGTAGACACTCGTTTTTTTGCAGGTCCCAGAAGAATAAAGAAGGTCAATTTATGGACAAGCGATTCTTGAAAGAAATTTTAATGAAACAAGGGAATTTCATCCAATTCATTACCAAACAGAATCATAACAGAAGCAATGAATAATTGATTTCCATTTGAAGATTCATGTCACTGCTGCCAATACATTTTTCCAAAAGATCATTTTTTTCTTTGCCTTAGGAAATAACATCATAGTTGTTGTAACTTAATTTATTTACATACTGTTTTTAAATAAAGTGTTGTTTCTTTCCTGAATTTTCTTATCTTTTTTGTGTTTCAGGTATTGGTTCCTTGAAATTGTAGTTTCCGCTCCATTGGCGATTGAACAATGAGGACCTCGCGATACAAATTCTTGTTGCAGAAGGAAACTCTTCGACAACACTAGTCCACTAAACAATTTATGTTCTTGAAACCTATACATAAGTTTACTTTTTTTTTGTTGTTTTCTTTTTATTTGATTGGATTTACTTGGATAATAGATTGTACATTAGTTTTTTTCTATTTTTTCTTTGTTGTTCCCTATAGGGAACAACAATTTTCATGTGAATTCCGTCTGTTGTTCTCTTTAAGGAACAGTTGTTGTTCCTTCTAAGGAACAACAATTTTTGCGTGCATTTTTTCTTTTTGATGTTCCCTGTAAAGAACATATGTTGTTTCCTTTAAGGAAAAACACATTTTCGCATACATTTTTTTCTTGTTCCTTTCAAGGAACAACACTTTTTTTGTGTGTATTTTTTGTTGTTCTTTTTAAGGAACAACACTTTTCTGCATACATTTTTTGTTATTCCTTTTAAGGAACAACACTTTTTTGTGTGTGTAATTTTTTGTTGTTCCTTAAAAGGAACATCTCTTTTTTGCATACATTCTTTTGCTGTTCCTTTTAAGGAAAAACACTTTTTTTTTGTGTATTTTTTGTTGTTCCTTTTAAGGAACAACACTTTTTCACATACATTTTTTTGTTGTTCCTTTTAAGAAACAACACTTTTTTTGTGTGTATTTTTTGTTGTTCCTTTTAAGGAACAACACAACACTTTTCCGCATGCATTTTTTTGTTGTTCCTTTTAAGGAACATCACTTTATTTGTGTGTATTTTTTTGTTATTCCTTAAAAGGAACGACACTTTTTCACATACATTTTTTTGTTGTTCCTTTTAAGGAACAACAATTTTTTTATGTGTATTTTTTGTTAATCCTTTTAAGGAACAACAGTTTTCCACATACATTTTTTTGTTGTTCCTTTTAAAAGGAACAACATTTTTTTATGTGTATTTTTGGTTGTTCCTTAAAAGGAACAACACTTTTTTGCATACATTTTTTTTGTTGTTCCTTTTAAGGAACAACACTTTTTTTTGTGTATTTTTTGTTGTTCCTTTCAAGGAACAACACTCTTCCACATGCATTTTTTGCTATTCGTTTTAAAGAACAACACTTTTTTGTGTGTATTTTTTTGATGTTCCTTAAAAGGAGCAACACTTTTTCGCATACATTTTTTTGTTGTCCCTATTAAGGAACAACACTTTTTTTGTGTATTTTTGTTGTTCCTTTTTAGGAACAACATTTTTTTGCATACATTTTTTTGTTGTTCCTTTTAAGGAAAAACATTTTTTTTATATATTTTTTGTTGTTCCTTAAAAGGAACAACACTTTTTCGCATACATTTTTTGTTGTTCCTTTCAAGGAACATCACTTTTTTGTGTGTATTTTTTTGTTGTTCCCTATAAGGAACAACACTTTTTCGCATGCATTTTTTTGTTGTTCTCTATAAGGAACAACTTTTTTGTTTGTGTGTATTTTTTGTTGTTCCTTATAGGAAACAACACTTTTTGGCATGCATTTTCTTTGTTGTTCCCTGTAGGGAACAACACTTTTGCATGTATTTTCCTTTGTTGTTTCCTGCAAGGAACAACACTTTGAGAGTATTTTCAAGAACAACCCTTCCTTCCTCTTGTGGGATTATTTCTAGTTCATCTCAACCACATTTTACTAATTCCCTTAAATGGCATGAAGTACACTACTTTTATGAGGACAAGAATTATGGATTTTATTGAAACGAGTTAATATCATTCACATTATGATCTTTAACAATACAGCTCCTTGATGATAGATTATTTTCAAAAGAGACACAATTATTTATATACTACTTTACTGCGTTATTTTCTACTGTACATGATACTGATTAATCATCTTAATACCATGCTGGTTCCACCCTCCCTAGTTATAATATTCTCTGTCTGTAATAAATGAGATTATGGATATATTTTTTCTATTGACATGTTCAACTTCTTCCACCATCCCTTCTCTTAAGGAGTACTAAGCCTCCCTCTTTTTATCATAAAAATGTGTAATAACAGCAAAATTTTATTCACAGATGGAGGATAGGGGGTCTCATTATGAGCCAGCCTACCATGTTCATAAGGTTGTAACAAAGTGGCATTCCCATTATGGTCACCACACCAGGGTTATGATCCATTGGATAACTAAATTATCCTTGGAATAGGAGGTCTCATCACGAGCCGACCTGATCACTTTTGCTACATCCTAGTGAATGGCAGTGTGGTTATCTGGTTACGACGCCAGGAAACTGATCTCTTCTGTAAAACAACACTAAAAATCTCCATTTATAAATTGAGGATCTTGGCTCATACAGGTTAAAAAGAAACCCTGCCAAGGCTATGGATGCATGCTGGCAGCAGAGGCTCTGCTTATGGTATTGAAGTTATATTTTATTGTCAATTATTACTATAATACCCTTTTCTTATTCTCTCTTTTTATCGGAAAAGTTATTTCCTTAATTTTTCATGTTTTGAACCTTTACGCATGATAATTTTTTTCTGATCATCACATCATTTTTTAGCTAGAATACCGTCAGCAAAGCATCTTTTTGGCATATTGATGTCCTTTTCCTTTTTCACATAACTTATCATCAATCTAAAGCGTTCTATCTCTTATTCATAACTATCTTTACACACTTTGCTCTCATTATAACCATAACTCTCACCGTCCTATTATTGATATGTGTACTCTGCTTCATTCACTGTTGTATTGTTTATTCCCTTGCCTTGTCGTCAGCACAACACCTTTCACATGCTTTATGGTCATGGAATCCCTTTTCCAATTGGAGGGGGGAATGTATGCATTATGGGATAGCATGCGATATAATTACTGAACTCTGCCATAACTTGATGATTTGACAAAATATTAGTATTGCATTTATACAAAAGTTTTTCTGGTTGAAATTCTTGCATGCATCTTATCTGTTTCTATTCCAAACTAACACTATGGATTCACAGAAATTGTATGCCAAATAGTGAATTGTTTACAGGAAGAATTCTATTCGCAGCACGACCACACTACTACAACTAACAAAAGAGGCTCCAGCAACTCGCAAACATACATAATTATTTAGACATGATATGCTTGCCTGGATTCCATTTTTTGCATCACTTTCAGCCTCAACTCTGCCTACATCAGCTTCAACAAATGCCAGTCCATACATGTCATTCCACATTTTTTTTTCTTTTTCGGAGGTAAAACTTGAGGTAAAATAGCATACTTTTCTGATTTATTACAAATTTTTATGAAAATCCATTGAGCATTATTTACCACCATTCCACATATTTACCACTTCTTATTTTTCAAAGATAAATTCTTTCAGTTTGGGGGAGTGTGCCTTTCATTTATTTATTTATTATGACCATGCCATTCATATTCTTTACCAGCCATTGATCTTCTTATTCATTCTCAACACTTCCCTTATTCCATGTTATTTTACACCAAGCATGGATTTTAACAGATTGTAGCAACCATCTCAATTTGTTTTCTAGCATTGCATGAGGGCATGCTAACTCTCCATTTTGGGGGAGGAATTGTTATGCATGATGGATGTTTTCTACCTTATTTCTCATTTAAGACATAAAATTTCATTTTTATACAGTACAAAAATTGATTTGCGTATATCTTTAAAACTATGAACTAAATTCTTGTGATTTTTTGATAATAAAAAGGTATCATTAAAATACACAAACCCAAATAATTTCAAGTTAAATTAGTTCATAAAATTTCAGAAATCTTGCACTCTCACCTACAACCATTTTTTTATATCTCATGATCCGTGGATCAAAACAATCTGATTTTTGGATCATAGAAGCATTAATATAGTAGAAATCTACTGGCAAAATTTCAGCAAAAGCTAGTTTGTAGTTTTTGAGAAAATGGTTAATGAAGTTTGTTGTTTCTTATATCATATTTTGCTGCAACTTCAAATACATATAGTTGAACATCAATGTAAAAATTATTATGCCTTCATCAACATTGTTAAAATTTAATATCCATTATTTGAGGAAGAATTTATTTGTTCTATCCATTTCATGAGTTGGGATGGACAATTTTTGTATTATTGCTTGGTTAATACAGAGTCTTTGGGTTGCATGAGGAAATGTAATATATTCAGTTTGGGAGTATGTTGGGCCACTAGTTTGTCATTATTATTATCACTCTTTAACGCCTATTTCACTCATTTCTACCATTCTTTATCACGTCATTTATCATGGTTTATCATACAATTCCATCTTATAATTATTTATGCTCTTATGGATAAATATTATTTATTCTCCTTTACTTTTAATAAACTGATGATTATTATACATGATTTTACCAATGATGGTTTATTAATAAATTTGTTGTAACAGCACTCACCATTTTAGCCTCTAAGATATTTTCCATATGGAAAATTTGATTTCTAGCTCATCATTAAATGTGCCAACTCAGAAATTCGCTAGAATAAGAAGTGACAATTTTTCATTGGACATTTTGGGAAAATGGAGAAGAATCTGGAAAATCCGAAACATGGGTTTTGTCCAAAATAGACCAAGTTAATTTTTAATGAGATTTTTTCTTAAATTCGGTCTATATTAAGAGAAATGGAAGGTTATTTGAAGACAATTTTCTCAGATTTGCTGTTGTGGCTGTTTTCCAAATTATCTCAGTTACAATACCAAATTCGACCTGTTCTTGTTGAATGCTGATGGGAAAATATTTCAAATATGATCTTGTTGATCAATTTGTTGTGAACAATCCAATTTTGTAATGAGAATCATTTTGTAATCATCTTTGTATCTCTGTTGTAACTTCTCTCTGCTCTCTATGTATTTAAATGAAAACAGAGATTAAAGACAGAAAAGAGGAATTATGGGGAATTATATGGATTATTAAATTAGAGATAGATAGGATAGGATAGGAGGACAGGGGGATGGAACGATTATTATTCTGAATTGTAATTTTATTTGTAGACTCTCGCTGCTGAGAAGATACAAATTACTATAATGCTGCCCGATTTAATGATTAATATATAAGTAGAGTTGTTGTTCCTTCGCATCTCTTGAAGTAATCCGGCAGTATTCACCGGTGGCTAAGGGCTCGACCCCTGGTGGATTCACTTGTTGTTCCTGTATCATGCATTTCTGATTTCCGCAGTGTGATGGTTTGGTTGAATTCTTACTTTCTGCAATTTTATCACTTTGTTGTTTCTTACTTTCCAATATTAACATAATCGTTCTGCCTTGTGTAATTTGTAGTAGTGTTCTTGATTTAGTTTGTTGTTATTTCAGATTGAGTCATTCAATTACATATTCTGGTTAAGATCATCAACTGTGAAAACATTGACTATTGTTGTCAAAGCTCTCAGATTGGGATCGTTTACTACTTATATTGGTTATTGATGATTGTATTCGATTTGAATTAAATCAGTTAAAAGAGGAATGAGTTATTGCTACTGTATCCTTGACTGATGATTGTTGTTACTTTGATGAATGTATGATTTAATTTCATTAGAGAATTAAGTTTTCTTTAATTGCAATTGGGATTTATTAAAAGCATCCATTACTCTTGTATTTGAAAGATCTATACTCCAATTTAGGAAACATTACTCTCTGGGATTATAGCATACACATATTGTGTACACTCTTGAAATAAGAGGACTTGCCCAGGTTGATAATTAATGTGGGATAATTAAGAGTTTTAAAAAACACCTTTTTGCACCTATCAAGGTGGTTTAGCCTCGGGATGCCCTGTTTAGTTCTTTTGGTTTGAGTCTCACATTCATGCTTGGAATATGGCACGAGAGTGATCGGATGAAGAGAGATATGGCTCAGCCAATATAAGGTCAGGTAGAACGTGGTAGTCCCATATCGGGTTGACTTTTGCATCCATTATTAAGAGGTTCTTTCATTGGTATCTTATGTGTAAATGCACTAATTTATATGTGGATTCTATGGCTGATGTATCCTTGATATCTGTATTGTTATTATGCTGGTTATAAGCATGTATTATGCCAATGATTATGTATGGCTCTTATTGTACCTCCTAGAGATAATCTCTGGGTTGAAAGGAGACCAATGCCTAGGACATCCTAGTAAGTGTTGTCATATTTGACTATAAACTAATAGAAAAAAATTTATCCCATATAATTCGAATGATATTGATTCATATCCATTCATAAGAGATGCAATATATGAACCGATATACATAATACTCCACAGGGACGATATTCATAAAGTTGTGATGGCCAATTCTGGTTGGAGCTTGTAGCTGATCAATTGTTTTAAAAGGTGAGATGGAAGAATAAAATGGAGATAAAACCTGACACACAAAGCTTAAATATATAAGAATCCCATACATCTAAGTCTAGAAATAAATGAGAGTAGGAGTAATGTTTATGAGGTGTGAAGATACATGGAGCTCTCTTAAAGATTTGATTTCCATATCCATATAGGCATTACTCATTAACATTTGATTTAAACGAATCTGTATTTTTATTAGAAATATATCAAGTGGCAACTTATATGATATCTGAGAAGATCATTCGACATATATATAAACATAGAAGAGCGAACATACTACAAATCCAATCACCAAAAACCTTGCATTAATTTCCAGAGAAGCATACATGCATTGAGATCCATAACATTGTTCTTAAGAAAACCATAAAAGAGTTCCCACCAAAAATTTTGAACCCTTATCTCCTTTCCTCAAACTTTTCTTATAAGAACTCTTAGAAAGAGAGATGTCGTTACAAAATATTCTTTCCTTGATCTCATCATGATGACTAGGCACATCAAAATTTCAGTGTGTTTGATAACACAACTGTACTTAACTAAAGAGTAACAAACTAAATACAACTAGAAAATGCAAGTAAAATAAAATATGAAAATAAAATGTCATAATAAACATGATCGAAAATATTTTCAAGGATGATGGGTCAGTGTAGCATGTTGTGGAGTACATTGTGTCAATGGTTCAATGATTCAGACAACTGGGGGATTAATGAATTGTTGCCATCATTGCCATATTGCTAGAGGTGGACGAGGAGTGGAGAAGAATCTTCAATAACCTTTAGATTGGTTATGAAAATGTAACTTAACCTATGATGAAAAAGGTTCCTCACCATTCCCAACAGTTGAAATTCCTTCTTTGGGTAATTTACCACCATTTTCCCTTTGAGAGTGACAATTTTCTCGTGAGACAAAATCGCCTTGCTTTCAGCTTCAACAAGTCTCTGACTGTACTGTTTCCAAGGGATCAACTCCCCAAGAGGTTCCCAATAGATGGGTAATCCTGATTGGACCACCCTTTAAAATTCGGCACTGGAGGTGGCCACTTATTTTAGTGCTACTTTAAGGCATTTCTCGATTTTGATCCTAGCTTCCTCTCTCAAGATTACTTTGGATATCTCCATTACACCATTGTTTCTGTCCACTACATCGATGGGCCTAAACTCATTAATTGGCCTCTCATTTAATAGCTAGATAAATCTGTTGGTGATCTAAGAATTCCTCTCGCCTTCCTCTTTGGTGTCCATGGTGAAGCGATCAAAATCCTTACTTGCAACCTTTTGTTCATGTGTCAATGTTACGTGCTCCCAATTTTTGTTCATCTCCTCGATGATCTCATCCCAAACCAATTGTCTTTCTTCCAAAAGAGGAATATTCCCTTTTATGTTTTCTTTTAGCTCAGTAACCTCATGATTCTTTAATTGCATATTTTTGTTGATGAGCTCGACATTCATCACAACAACCTCCAATTGATTCTCCTTCTAAGCTAGAGTTTCATTAGCAGAAACTAAGTCTCTTTGCACCTTCTTCATCTCCCCTTCCAATAGTTGTATCTTAGCCAGGGCCTTGGTAAGTTGTTTAGTAGGGTTTTGTGGATCTTTGGGTACAACCACCACACACACATGAGAGTTCATTTTTTCTTGAAGTTCGGCCAATTTTTTCTTGAGGACTACTATCTCATGGTTTATTTCAACCACCTCCTTGATCAGGCTCTCCTTGTATTTCTCAACCTCAACTAACTCTTGAGACTGTACATGTTCACTACCTGGCATCCTCAACTTGTGTCTCAATCCCTATATCTCATTTTGAGATTGTTGAAGAAGAGCTTATATTGATGTCTTGTCTTTTGGATTCACCCCTAGCTTGATTATCAACTCTTTGAAACTTGTATTTTGTATATGCAGGGCTCGGGTGTTAGCCTTCTCTCGTTTTAACTTATTTGCAACCTTCTCTAGTAGTGTATCATCTCTACTAATAGTCATAGCATTCTTGTTGAGATCATTATGCAACATTTCCCCCACTTGCTTATGAAAATTTAGTTTATTCGGTAAGGGGACAATTGACAAGTCCAAAGACGCATCCAAGGTTTTGAATTGAGGACTTGAAGGTAAAGACTATGCCATGGATGTTGTACTGAAAATTTCCTCTGATTCTGATCCAAGTCCATAACAGCTAGTAGTCTTGTGTGATAGGATACTAATTAGGAATCCATTACCTATTTTATGTTCTCCCTAACTTTATTGTTGTTTTCCTCAATTCTTTCCAACGGGCCAACTGGATCTAGTGGAAACAACACCTTCCTAAGTGCTCGAGATTGTTACCTTTGCAGAAGATGAAGTTGTAGTTGGTGGTGGATCCACTAATATCACCTGAAAACCTGATTGTTTTGACCCTGTTTCCACTAGCCAGGTTACAAAATATTCTTATTCTTTAAGGTCTTGACTTCTATCCTTTGTATTTATATGTTATTCCTCCATCTCAGTATCCCTAGCTTGGTCAACAGTCCTTTTTTATGCTTTATCTGCTGATACTGGAGAATCGGTTTCCATTTCTGTATTAAGAGGCCATGAATCAAAATTAGCTTTCCATTCAATTTCAAGCCTGGGCTCCTGTACATAAGTTGATGCTTTTATATTTTCTCTCCTTCGAGCAATGATACCCTTGGGATCACAGTTCTAGGTGTCTCCTTTGTCAAAATCCATTATTTCAAGTAAAGCCTCGACTATTTTAAAAGCCTGTCTTGTATTCACCACAAAATGACCCACGAGCTGTCCCATTTTAAAAATATATCCCTTCTTTGCAGAAACAAAATGGAGCAGGTCTACACTGAGGAGATGTCTAATAGATTCTAGGGAAAATACTCTCATGGGCATGAATCTAGGGAGGTGGAAGGGATGAAGCTTGCACCCATAAACCCTAAATTTGGTGTAATCTCATAAAGGTACCAATCCCCTACCATAGCATCTTTGCTAAGTTGGAGAAGCTCATTTTACTCAGGAAGAATTTTGGGTGGAGAAACCCCATGGATAATCCTATATGTGATGGTTGATCTAAACTTAAATAGGAACACAACAACTTATAGATATAATCATAAATACAGAGATGCAACAGAAAAACACTTCATTTCATTAATAGAAAAATATTGAACACTTCTTACAAACAAAATGGAAATAAGATAGCTCGGGTGATGGTAGCTTATCTCTGAAAAGAAAGGTGGTGACTACATGCCTCTGAAGTGTGTTACAATCATGATCAAGGCCTATGCATTATTTGAAAACATGAGAAAAACCTAAACAATCAAAATTCTAACCCTAGGAGATGTAACACCAAGAATTTGTGACCCCCATTGGGTTTAGTTGGGCAGCTAACTTCCCGAGGTCATAACTTGGTCATATTATCTCTGTTTGGCACCTACAATACCTTGTTCGAAAGGTCTCTCCATGTACTACATGTTTCACCATAGGCCCATGCCTATGGAAATGGTCTTGTCATGGACACCAAAAAACGTAGTTTAGGGGGTCAAAATTACTCTGGAAGTTTAGTACTCGAAAAACTACTAAAAATAGAAAATGTTGAAATGAACAAGGAAACAGATGAAACTGACTGGGGTGTCTAGGTGGAATAGGCGGATGGCCACCAATATATACCTGGATCAATGGCCATACAGGTTGATATGAAATGATAGTACCCACCAATGTCGGGTCTTCTCCTAACTGTAACATTCCAATTGAAGACAAAATTCCTTTGCTTGTTATGAGAAATCATGCTAAGACCCAAACAATCAAACTCTTTGACATATGTGTACATAAACAGGTATAAAAAAAGTGAATAAGAGCAGAAATAAGAGGCGTGGGAAAGTAATGAAGCTGGAAGAATATGGTTGCAGAAATATAAGACGGGATGTCGAACAAACAACCTGACTGCATAATTTTGTGTAAAAATCCCAGGATGGACTTGTTGGTCATAAGGGAACTATCTTCCCCCAATAGAAATTTAATTGTAGAAAGAATGAGCTGAAAAGAATCATTGAATATGGTAACTAAGAAAGACTCAACATGGGGCAAGGGTTGCACTCCCAAAGCTAGGATTTTTCTCAAGAAGGATTGTTGTTAGTCAAGGGGGAGAGTAACAAAATAATGGGTTAGGGTAGTGTCAGTGAATGACTACATCATAGGAGAAACAAGAAAAATTAGGGCTTCTTGGATCAATTCAAGGTTTATTTCAAGTATTTTAGTTCTATAGGTGGAGATGAAATAATTCTTCTCGTCAAGGTATGCTGCAATTAGCCAGGAAACAAATTTGGGGAAGTGATGGACTGAAGGCGTGATTTGGAAATACAAGCCGAAATAAATTACTTGAAAGGTATCCTCCCCACTTATATGGTTCACGAATATCTCAAAGCGAAAGTCGATGAGGTGGTAAGCACACGATGGGTCTACAATTTTCTCCTTGGTGTCCACTAAGGGTTTAGGTCTGGAAGAGGACTTGACCTCACGAGTTTTGGAAGTTTTAGGCACTGTTTGTTTCATTTTAATGAGCAAAAATAACAAATCACAAGTGGTCGTAGATGATGGGTTGCCTGGAGTCCATAGGATCAGTTGAAAACAATGTCGAAAGGAAATCTTTGGGTGGTCCAGATACTCGAACAGGAGGTCCTATGCAGGTGACTGATGTGGAGGGTTGCACCAGGAACTGTAGAGTAATATTTTAGAAAATGAGGTGGGAGCAGGGCTACTTTTATAGCAAGGAGGGCCACGTGGCATGATGATAACATCAAGAATAAAAGGGTACATGGCATGTTGGGATTGGTCAGGAAAGGAGGGCAGTGGAGGAGTAGTGATCACCAATTTAACTTTACCTTTAATACCGTGCTCGATTGACATAAGGAGCCAATGGGGGTAGCCCACATGGCGGGTGGTCCCCACTGTACTTTGGTAGGTTGGTATGTAGGCGGATGATTCCTCCTTTCATCCCCAATTTGAATCCAAGTCGTCAAATTGCATCTTGAATTTTCAACTATGAGGAGGTCCTGTGGGTTAAATTTCATGCAAGTCTCACCGCCCAAACTAGTTAAGGAGAATTGTTGATCTATAATGGACGATGATTACTCAGGGAAGTGCACGATTTTTAACACCCTCTTAGACTGGTATTGGAGCACTTTCCTTCTTTGTTTTCAATTAGGTCCAAACCTTGGCGGGAACCATATTTCACTTTAAATTCTTTTTACTTGTGTGTTTGGTTCCGAAGCTCCTTCTTTGAGTACGATTTCCACTGCAAATTTGGTTCATGTGGCCATAGTTTCAATTCTTGAAAATTTAAGGTGAGGAATAACATTGGCTCAAATTGAGGATGATGTATTGGTAGAAATGCATCAAGAACATACAACTCTGTATCTTTCTCCTTGGGCATGGAGTCATATTATTGAAAACTTTTCTTAATAAGAAGAAATAACAAAAAACTTAAAATAACATTGATTATTTATAGATAACACACCAAACTTTGTAGTGAGTGGGGGGAGATACCTTCAGTGGTTGAAGTAAAGTTTGAGAAACTGCCCATTAACTGGTAGCTTAAGTGCTTCACATTCCAGGTTTTCTAGCAAGAAAGCATTACTTCCTTTTGATTTTGTGATATTAAAAGGGTGGAACCATAGAGGATCGAATTTTCCATGTTTTCCTTTGTATTCCCTTATAACATCCCACTTCAAGATTAGATCCCCGTATTGGAGGGGGTTGTCCTTTGCCATTTTATCAAACAAGGACTTAATTTTCTACCGATACCTCATCAACTTGTAATTCACCTACTCTCTACTCTCCTAGAGCTTCACTAATTGATTTATCGTCCAGGTCAAGGATTTCGACTCTTCTTCAACATCTTGTAAGACTTTTGCAATGGGAATGGCGAGATGTATGGGGAAAATCATTGTTTTTCCATAGAACAATTCCAAACGGTATTTGCAAGTGGATATTTTAGTTGTGACCTTGTTAGCCCATAAGATGAATTTCAGTTGTGAGTCCCAATTTCTCTGGCTTTCTGCAATTGTTTTCTTCAGGATCCTTACTAACATTTTTTTTGAAGACTCAGACAATTTGTTTCCCTATGGATAATAGGTAGTGGAATGACCAATTACAATGTTGAATTTCTAACAAAAATTAATAAATTTTGCATACTTTAAAACATGAGCGTTATCGGTCACGATTTTACTAAAACAACCAAACCTAGCAAGGACGTTTTCCTCCAAAACAATTATGACTACAACATCAATTGCATTTCTGGTCGGGATTTCTTCCATTTAGTGAAATATTCAATGGATGTAAGTATCAACTTACATTAACTGCTAGAAGGTGGGTGTATCTCTCCATTGAAATCCAATCCCCATTGCCTGAAAGGCTCTTCGACAAAAACAAGGATTAATGGGAGGGGAGCTAGTTTCTGTGTCTCGACGAATATTTTATACTTCTCACTGGCTCAAACATAAGAGTGAACTTCTCCAAATAGTTTTGGCCAATAAAAACCCTCTTTCAAAATTTTATGAGTTGTAGTCTTCCAGCTATAATGTCCCCCACAAATGCCACCATGGAACTCATCAATCAACTTACGAATTTCCTCTTCCACCAAGCACAAAAGTAGGATCCCAATAAGGTCTTTCCAATACAGTTGACCATTCGATATAACAAACTTTTGGGCCTGTAATCTCAATGATCTATACTTCACTATTTCCAACTTCATTGGGCATCTATGTCTTTCTACTAGGCAGATGCTTCATATTTCATATGAATTTTTTAGGTTGCTCTCTTGATCATCGAATATTTCATCCCTTCTCCATCTTCTTGTTTTGTTAATAAGTTTATGCCCAAGGCTCTAAAGTTTTACTTTGTGTTGTAGCGACTAGCACCATCCTCCAAAATTTTTCCTTAGCTTCATTTTGGAGCCTCCCTACAAACCTTTCACACCAGCTTGTCTTTCTTCATCAAGTACACACACTTCAGTGTTTTTATTGCAGAAAGAGAGCCTATCAGTCAAATATTGATGCATTCCCCTCACAGGATGTTCATCTGGACTTGGTCCAGTTGCAGGCTAAGAAGCTTCCCCAAGAGATTCCGAAATTCTAGAGGGCAACTAGCCTTCCCTCTAGAAATTGCACAATCCTATCTGGCAACCTAATGGGATCCATAATTGCGCAATTCTGCTAGTCAACCCTCACAATGAAAATTGCACAATTTTCCCCAACAGGTTTGCTCAGCCCAGGAATTGTGCAATCCTGGGAAGCAATCAGTTGCTCTGCCCATAAATTGTGCAAATCTCCTGGGTAGCTAGCCCAGCTCCCAGCCAGAAATGTGCATTTCCTTTCAGTAGTTGAACAACCTCATGCATGAGCAGTTGGGTTGATCGGTTCCACCCAGGACCAAGGAAAATTGACTTGCATTCATGGCTTTATTTTTCTTGGAATAACAAAAGGGAACATGCAAAAAGCATCCCATGTTTCAGGGACCTATTTTTAGCAGTTGGAGGTTATATGAAAAGTTCATTTAGAAACTTTCCCTCAAGTGTCGCTTTTTCCTTGATTTGTGGCATGCACGTCATGAGCTCAAACTTATTTATTCAACACATCAGAGCTCATTCTTTCACATCGATCTTGGAGCTTTGACATCCCATAGCACATCCAGGACTCTTCGACACATCTGGCTAAGCTATTCATGGGTAAGTGGCCTCAACTTACCTTTCAACATTTCTATCTATTTTTGTGTTTTTTCTTGTGTGAGTGCTATTTTATTGATTTATTTGAATGCTTATTTTCGTTTACATGCATACTAGTTTGTACTAGAATCGTTTCAGTTTTCGTTGCTATCTCACCGTTGTCACATGCATGAAACTGTTTTGCACGAACAGTCATCGATTCAACGACTCGCTTCACCCACATACATGTTAATCTATTTACCGAATATTTCATTCAATGTTTGCATGAACAATCAATCACTTCCACTTTCACTGAGTGTCGCCATGCATTCACTTTCACACTTACTTTCAGTTTCTCGTCGGCAAGTCTGGCCAACCTTGGCCCAAACTCTACCTTCACCGAGACAACATTGTGAAATCCGAGGAAAGAAGGCTCTGTCTTCCTCTCCAAAAATTCACAATTTTTCCTAGCCACGACCCTCCAGAACTATTTTTCACATTTCTGAGGGACAGTGGCTGTTGGCCTAGAAAATTGTGCAATGCAATCCCTGAGCCTGCAGTCATTTCCAACTGGAATTGCACATTGCACAATCCCAATAGCAATAGTCAGTCTGGATTGAGCATTCCACAAATCCAGTAGCTAGTCCTCCCTCCTAGACAACCCAAACTGCCTTTTGCATAGTTCTGGCAGCCAGTCACCCAGCCTCCTAGAAGAAATTGTGTAATCTTTCCTATCAGTTCCCTAGGTATGTGCTATGTCATTCCCCAAATTTTCTTTGGTTTTCGCTGACATATTTCTTGCCATGCATGTTGCTTTGTCTCCATATCTTTTAGGTGTTCATCTTCCTCTTAGAAGTATAGGATCAATGGTTTCCAAGAGAGTGGGATCAAAGGACACTAATGGAAGTGCAATTGGAGCAGCAGTTGAATGGGTTTATGCATGTCTATCGATCTATGAAGATACCAAGCTATTTCTAGACAAGGAAATCAAACTAAAGTGGCAAGAGGTAAATGAAGCATTTGCAAGAACTTTTGAGGAACACCTCGAAGACCATCAGGTGTATGTGAACATTCACAAGTCTGGCTTGTACCAGATTGCATGTAGATACCTCGTGTTCCCATGCGTTGACATGATACACTAGATCGTCTCCCACATTGATCTCGAGACGATGACTTTGAGCAATGTCAGTGAGACGAAGCTTGCAACCTTTTGGGCACAATATTATGATGAGATATATCATATTTCAGATCCCATGACTATCATGAAGACTCACTTCAGCTTACCCAACAGCAGTGCCAACTCCAGAGACATTCTAAAGAACTGGGTAAAGGAGATATCTAGATTCCGAATGACACCTAGCCAGATATACAAGACAAAAGTTCTGTGGAAGGCATATCAATACTTGGTCATATTTTCATGTCGAATATATGGTCAAGAAAGAACAGGAACCTTCCCACAGAGTCGAGTGATCACATTGGACCAACTCTCCAGAGAAGGAAAACCATGTAACTAGTTTGACATGTTGACTCACGAGCTGAAGGAATAGGTAACAAAGGCTCGATAGTCACTCAAAGGTATGCATGTAAATATTTACATGTACACCTATATATTAGATGCAATCTATGCTCGATAGGAGTTTCTGGGCTTGGAGTGGGCCTGGTCACCGACAAATACTGTTTTGAACACATACTATAAGTTGTTGTCCGAATGCAGCTTCACGAGAGTTATCACACGGCTTTTCAATCATTTTTTCACCATAGTTTTCAAGATGATATTCGAATAGGATCCACCTTGCATGTCAAAAGAAGCAATGGAGGCACTGATAGACATTGTTGATTGGTATGCCTCACTGTCTGGTACCTTCATATGAATGTTCAGTGCAGAGAAGCCTCTGCATGTTCTACTAAAGTTTTCCTTGGACATACTCGTCATGCAGGAAGTAGCATGTCACATCTCGGTAGGATTTATAACTAGACTGCACTGGAAGAAGGAACCTTGGCCCACTCTTCTATTCTGGATTAGGTGTTATGAGATCTAGAGTTTCAAGAAAGAGGATGTTGAACAATAGCAGATGAACAAGTACCCATTCGACCTCTGAAGTTACAATCCATATGACCCACATTGCATTTTGAAAGATCACTACACGAGAGTTCAATTTAATTGGATGCATGGGGCATTTCATTGGGCCAAGGAGGACCCATGGAGATATTGCTACAATTTCTCTAAACCCAATGAATAGGTCAGCTTCATTGTGGAGTGGTTAGCGAAGTAACATGAAGTAGCATCTCGAAGAGTACCATCAACAAAAGTAGCAATAGTAGCAGAGGCAAGCATACAAGTGCACGATAAGGGCAAGAGGAAGATTGTCAATCACATAGAGGAAGAGAAAATTTGCAAGTTTTGAGCAAATCCACTTGTAGAAAAAGCAACTATGGCTATATAGGTAAAGAGGTAACAACGTGATAAGCGAATCGCTCAAAGGAAGAGAGACAAGCAGAGAATGGAGGAAATAGAGAAGGAGTTGCATGAATTGAAGGAGAAACTCCAGAATGAACAAGAGTTGTGAAAATAAGATAGGGAAGCACAACAACAATAGGTACATCAGGGGGTACGACATGTGAAAATAGATGAAATAGCGCCCGTACAAGTAGTGGATTCATTAGAACAACTGACATCAGGAAGACAGGGAGAACCATTGCAAGATCAAGACTTCGCTCATGAGATAGAGCAAGAACTTCAACAGTTGGATAGAGACATAGAGCAACACGAATTGGAACAGCACATCGACCTCATGCCTCACCACCAAGAGATCGACTTACCCACTTCACCTCATCCAGATGATGAGCAAGTCTCAAGTGACCAAGGAGGCACTGAGATCCTTGGAGATCAGCCAGAAGGAGAGATGCATGACATCTCATTCAACGAGTCTCAACATAGAGTTGTACAGTCTCGTAGAGTGTCAACTCTGGAGGGTCATATATCTCCTACGCAAGTTGATGAATGAGTGATCATGTCTGACGTGTGCAAAAATCTAGCAACCTTGGCTGATGCAACCAAAGTGTATGTTGCAGCCACCAGCTAAAGTGTTCACTTTTTGATAGCTGAGAATGAGCGAATGGCTAAGGAACTTCAGATGACTAAGCAAGGAGGAGAGTTGGTGACAGTGTTCACTCGAGCTGAACTGAAGAAGGAAATACTAGATGAAGTATTTTCCCTTGATGTAGTTATGCAAGCATTGTACTCCAAGTTTGGTACCATGCATAAGGCAGCCATCCATCTCAACAGATGACAGCAACAATATGCTAGAAGGGCATGTATCTTGACGAACTTGCATGTTGTTTTTGATCACATGCAAACATGGACGATGAAATACAAGGGAGCCCCACTTCAGTTGCCTAAGATGATGAGGGCCAGTGCGGTCAAGTTGAAGGCATGTATCTAGAGTCAAATCTAGAACTATGAAGAGCTCTTGTAGCTCATCGCTAGTATACATGCTTCCCATGCATGCGTATTCAAAAGTATGGATGTTGTGGTGTGCGCACATGTGATCCCATCTATTGGGACTCTCACCCAAGCGAAGACAAAGGCACATGTCTGACTAGAGCTTGACTCGTAATTCGACAAGTTGATGTGCATTGCCACTGTCCTAGACTTGCCCGTTAGTGTAGACATCATGCACAAGAATGTTGCTGGTCCAGACGCATTGAAGACAATTATGCATAGCTTACAGACGAGTCAAATAGAGGAGCCCAAGCAGTGTACCCAAATGCTATGGAGGCAAGTGTTAGGTTCTAGAAAGATGTCACCTTGGAACACACAGACACCATCAAGGACTACTGATATTGGCATTAGTATGTTACTATTGATCAGTGCAAGGATGTTGAGGATTTGTCTTCCATGGTTGTCTAAGTCATAGTGATGTCTAGCATGGCTTACTCAAGCCATTTCTCTCACATGGGTACATGTGAATTATAATGCAATGTCTTGTCAAGTGTAAGTCAAGTGTCGATAGTTGGATGTAATAGTCATAGAGTATATGAAGAGTCATGAGGGTAGTTGAACTATAACAAAGGGGAATGTCAAGGGTCACCCCACCCTTTGCTATAAACATAACCCCGTAACTCATTTTAAAGGATTTTTGTCAGCGAAGCTTCCGATAAGACTATCTTGGAGAGAGCTTGGACAATATTGTAACGAGCCTTGGCTTCTCCACTACATAGAGCTAGTACATCTCTTTGGAGGAGCAGATGGTTGTGGTTGTAACATTCTGCTATTGGAACTAGTGGTTGGACATGGATGTATTGTATGACTAGAACTTACACTTCTTAATATAAAAAGAGCCAACGCGTTTCATGCATATGTTGTATTGTATTCTATGCTATCTGGTTTACTCTAAATGATATATGTATTTGTTTGCTTACCCATGCATGTATAAACTATTATGTATAAGTATGTATGAATCTTCCTGAAATGTGTTGTTGTTTTAACATCACTTTGGATTGCTTGCTAACTTGCCTTCCATGTTGTGATGCGTCTTTTCTCTTATGTTCCCTTCTAAATTGTGTGCTATCACATGTTTCCAAGGGATGCACTCATCTCAACCCCCATGTGCTAGAACCTCTCATGCACCTTCCTTGACTCATTGCAGCCATCACACCCTTGCTAACAACAGCGTTATCTTACTTGCCTTTGTGCAAAATAGTAGTGAAGGCATTACTGTATGACCCACTGCTAGGACTCCTACACCAAATGGTCTAAGGTCTAATTAGAAATTCTTACCGAGGAGATCCCCTGACATGTTGGTGAGTCCAGCACCATCAACTGTTTGATAAAATTTTAGCTAATCCCTGCACTTTGATGAGTTTAGTGCGCTTAATATCTGTTGGAAATAATACTGAGAGGGGGGGGTGAATCAGTATTATCAGATCAGATAAAACTTTTCAATTTCATACTCAGATTCATATACGCTACTTCAATTAAGTGAACCAGCGTATACACGCGACTGTGTCTAATGAAACTAGCGTATACCCAGAGATCTTATAATTCAGTTAGCTTAATCTTAGTGAATGCGTCAGAACATTATTAAGCATATTAACAGTAAACAGGTGCAGTATAACAGAACAGGACATCACACAAGAGCCACACACATGAACACCATGATATAAGGTGGAAACCCAATGTGGGTGAAAACCACCTGCTGCAATTTGTTGCTTTCTTCTTTAATGTGAAACTTCTTTTAAAATATATTGGTGCAGTCCTTTACCAGTATGCAGGCTACAACCTGCAGAGGGCTACAACCCTCTCTCGTTTTCCAACTACTTCTGGAAGGGAGCTACAACCCCCTCAGCTCTTGTACTAGCTGATCCATTTACTAGTACGTAGGTGCTGACCATACAATCTTCAGGGACCACATTTCATCAATTTTCAGACTGGATCCAAGAGTACAAAACAAACATTACTGCAATACAATCATCAACTTAAACTTGCATCATAATTCATTAAAAAACCCAATACTGAATCACTGAAACCCTGTCATTAAGAACACAGAACCCAAACCAGAGACCAGAACTCTGTAACAACCACCAGAATTAGCAGCAACCTGAGATATCAATCTTTATCATGCATACGCTACTGCACTTTACCGAAACCGTGTGTATACGCACTTTCTCCAAAGGAAACCCGCGTACAGATCTAGAAATGATTACTTATGCCTCCGTTGTCAGATCCGACCCTTGCCAAACTTCCTGAACAGACAACCAGCAATACCAGATCCTCTCACTTCGTCAGACACCCAATACTCACCCTTGCACACCTCTTGGCCTAATGATCTTCTCCTTATATAGGTTTAGGCCTCTCTCAATACCATGGTCCAAAACCATAACAAACCAATACCATCAACCTCGAAACTAGGGATCAACACGTTCGTCGAGACACCATGGTCCAAAACCATAGGCACAACTTCCAAGGACTAACTGCCACGGACCAAAGGTACTTTTCACATGTACGCACTTTTACTGAAACAAACCTGCGTGTATACGCGGATTCTCCTTGATAAACCTGCGTATATCTCTTTCTTGTCCTGTTGTACTGAGATCTGTCCTCTGATTGGGTTGCCATCACCTGTACCAACCTCTGAGCACCTGCACCAACCTCTGAGTGAGTTGCCATCAAGGACAACACTTGAAACATAATGCCAACAATCTCCCCCTTTGGACTTGATGGCAACCACCACACAAAGTCACTCTCCCCCTTTGACATCAAGGGCAAAGGGCGTACCAAGATAATACTGTCCATACTGCTGTCCATACTCCCCCTGAGTACATGCTGGTTCTAAGACCAACCATTCAGATCTGTACCATAAGCATCGGCCTGCCATACTATTCCTTTGATGTATCATTTAACCATAATGCCAACAATGGATTATTTGAAGTATATGCTCCCCCTGAGCCTGAGCCAATCATGACCGAACCATTTCCTGAGTCTGTTCTGCTGCCCTTTCTTCATATACGCGATTTTGCAGCCTGTAACTCGCGTATATACGCTACTTGTCTTCATTATATCAGTGTATGCAAGGAATACTGAAATTCATCACTTTCAGATTCCCCTGTGTCTGTTATGTCAGCTGACTGAGTTATGCCATACTTTTCTGTTTCTGTTTCTTCAATTTCTTGGAACTGGTGATGATGTATTGGTCCTCTTGTTTGATTTTGAAATCTGCTCCTCACTCCCTGCTTTATGCCATAAGTTGTTGCATGTATAACACCTTACATTTCTCATGTTCCTTCTATCACAATCAATTGCTTTGTGTCCATATGCATTGCAGGCAAAGCAATATCCTCTGAAGTACCTGGGATGCGATGATCTTTCTCGAACCATTCTACTTCTACATCTGGCTGCAACATGTCCAAGATTATGACATACATAGCATTCAACGTTATTCAGTAGAGGAAATAATTGTCTATCACGTCCATAGTTAGGGGTAAAGGATTTTCTTTGAGGAATTTCTTTCCTTGGTTGTTCCTTGTTGAGCATTTCAGATTTCTCATTAGAATTTCTTGCCTCACCTTGTGAACTAGATTCACCTTCAACATATTCATGAAAACCAAGACCAGTCTTGATAGCAGGAGACCTTTGACTATTAAGAATATCATCCAAGATTTTAGTACTATCTTGAAATCGTAACAGCTTATCCTTTTCTTCTATTTTACCATTCAATATGTTTACCTCAACTTGACGTTGTTCTTTCTCGATCAGATACTGATTCCTTAGGTGTTCTTCAGCTTTTCTCCCCTTTTCCACTTGTCGCTTTAGTTTGATTACTTCATGTTCTTGATTTTCAAGATCTTCTTTTAGAGAGAGGATCTTTGATTCAAGTTTCTGAATAGTTGTGCTCTGATCCTTTGCTATATCCTGCAATTGCTCCCTTACCCTGGTTTCTGTCTCCAATTGTTCTTTTAGTTTGGCAACTTCTTCAGTTTCTGCATTCTTCTTTTCATGTGCCATGATATTTTTAATATCTTCGCTATTATTGGATGAAGCATTCTTGTTTTTACGTGCCATGAGACTTTTAATATCTTCACAATCATTGAATGAACTTGTAACATGGGTATAATAGCTTCTGCCATCTTCTTCAAATTTCTTTCCTTTGTTGTGAGGGCATCTAGTAGCATAATGACCAACTCTACCACATAGAAAACACTTGAAAGGTAGCTTACCTTTGAACCGTCCAGTTCCCCGTTCAAGATTCTTGACAAAATTTTCTTCCTCTTCTTCTGACACTTCGAATGCGGCTTCTGGTGGTACCTCTTGTTGCATTTCAAAAGCAGTTAAGATCCCGTGAAGCTGTGACATGGTGATTTTCTGCACATTCTCCTTTTCTTCTATGGCAGATACTTTAGAATCAAATTTAGCAGATAGAGATCTCAAACCCTTTTCAACTAAAACAATTTCCTTAAATTCTTCACCCAGATCCCTCATGCAATTCACAATCTCATCCATACGCAGGAAATAATTAGCTACGCTTTCATTATTATGCATCTTAAGAGTTTCATACCGGATTCGTAGAGTTTGAAGCTTTGCTCTTTTTACCTGATCATCCCCTTCGTAGCTTGTGACAATTTTGTCCCATATTTCTTTAGCTGATTTGAAATGCATGATCTTCATAAATTCTGATTGTGTTAAACTGCTCAATAGGACAGTAACAGCTTTGGCATTGAGCTCATATTGCTTTTTCTCTGCTGGATCTGTAGGGGTTGCTGATGGGAATTTGTATCCTCCTTCTACGATTCCCCAAACTTCTGCTCCAAGTGATTGTAAATATGCAGTGGTTCTTATCTTCCAGTGAGTAAAATTGTTCCCGTCAAAAACTGGTGGCCTGATGAGTGCCTCTCTTTCTGGATTAGCCATTCTGATGGATCTTTTCCTTCAAGCGATCAAGCTTCCTTAGAAGGACCTGCTCCGATACCAATTGTTGACAATAATACTGAGAGGGGGGGGGTGAATCAGTATTATCTAATTCTTTTACCAAGTCTTTCTTATTTATACTTTGAATTATTTTTGCATAC